>VZTL01076977.1:0-22417 GCA_013400535.1 Scopus umbretta | reverse complement strand
TCAGTCGCCGGCATGGGTCGACCTCTCGGCGCCCCGCCGCCGCCGCGGTAGTCCGCCGGGATGAGCCGCTGGCGGCAGTGCCAGGGCGACCCCAACAGCACGGAGCCCGGCGCCATGCGGCAGCAGGGCAACGGGACGGGGCGGGCGGCGGAGGGCTGCAGCNTGTGCAGACTTTTTCAAAATTTGGACAAGGGAGCAACAAGAGGAAGTAATGCCCCTGTAACAGGTCAGTTACAACGATGGCTTTAGGTGCTGCACAATTTACTAACTTTACCTGTCCTCCCATTATCAAAATGAGTAGTATTTTTATTGGAAAAAGAGGTTGCTTGCACATGCATTTAAAAAAAAAAAAAAGTCCATAGAGTGCTTCATGCTTAGTTTGGAAAACGGAACTAATAAATTGATGCTTTCTCATGGGCTTGTTATGGACCCCATCCAGAAATAACACACAACTAAGCTAACAGGGAACATTCCCATTGCAAAAGCTGCAGGGCACAAATATCAAGCACAGTACTAAATGATGGCACAAAAATTTTCCAAACAGCAGAGGGGGGGACACAGAAGATGTGTGCTGAACTCACAGTAGCTCCGTATTGATGAATCAATGTCGGAATTAAAAAGGGAAGAGGGGGGAGGAGGGAAAAGAGATTCTCCCCTCACACTTTTCTAGACTGTCTACTTGAAGCTGTGTACATCTGAGTTTAGTGTGAACGTTGTTCCCAGCACTGGACTTACTTTGCAAATGGCGTCCTGCTGTGTATCTGCAAGATTAAAAAGTGTGGATTCCTTCATTTAAGGACAGATTGCTGTACATGTTCTAGAAAGTAGAGAATTGACAAGCCACGGCTCAATCATTGCTAAAGCGAGCCACAACTTCTAATACGGGTCCTATTTATGAGAAATGTGGTTCTTCCCATTTCATGATTTAGCTGTGCACACTTGGTCACACAAAGTAAAACCTGAGCAGAGCACTATTTTAAACTGGACTTTGTTAGTAGCACTTTTAATCCTTAAAACTGTTAACTCTTGCTTTCACAGGAAAAAAGAGTTAAATCCCTAGCAGTAGCCGACTGTGTAGAGTAAGAGAAATTCCTACTCCTAAGCAAAGACGTTATTGTAACACGAAACAAGGATTCATAACGATAATTAGCGCAGGCTCTCTGACTAGTTGTTATCTGTGCTGGGAGCAAAGCCGGGTCCCAGACTCCCAAGACGATAGCAATGGCATGAAGCTAAAGGTGCCTCAAGGCAGTGGGTGTTTTGGCTGGTCGGGTACTCTCTCACCTCATCGTTGGGGGCATTCATTTATTTATTCATGGTTAATCAAGCCAGTTACGGCCCGCGAACAGAGAAGCGACTTGGCTGAGCCCTGAGAGTTCAACAGAGCGGGAGAGGAAAGGAGGAAAAGACAGAAGACGTCGCATTCGTTGCCACCTCAGCACACGAGGAACGTCCCGGCACCGCCGGAGGGGGACGGGGACAGCCCCGGTGCCGCCCGGGGGCAGCAGAGCTCACGGACCGGCGGGAGCGGCGACCGCGCCGGGGACCGACGGGGAGCCCCCGTCCCCTCGGGCCGCCTGAGGGAGCCGTCCCCCNTCTCGGTGGCGTTCCCGCTGACCATGATGATCACGGGCATCGTGGGCAATGCCCTGGCCATGCTGCTGGTCTCCCGCAGCTACCGGGCCAAGAAGAGCAGGCGGAAGCGGTCCTTCCTGCTGTGCATCGGTTCCCTGGCGCTCACCGACATGCTGGGGCAGCTGGTGACCAGCCCCATCGTCATCTTCGTCTACCTGTCCGACCGTGCCTGGGACGCCATCGACCCCTCGGGCCACCTCTGCGCCTTCTTCGGCTTCAGCATGACCGTCTTTGGCCTCTGCCCGCTCTTCATCGCCAGCGCCATGGCCGTGGAGAGGACGCTGGCCATCCGTGCGCCCCACTGGTACGCCAGCCACATGAAGACGAGGGTGACGAAGACGGTGCTGCTCGGCATCTGGCTGGCCGTGTTTGCCTTCGCCCTCCTGCCCATCGCCGGCCTGGGCCAGTACACGCTGCAGTGGCCCGGCACCTGGTGCTTCATCAGCACTGGCAACAGCCAGCTCACCGGGAGCCTCTTCTTTGCTTCCACCTTTGCCGCCCTGGGGCTTCTCTCCCTCATGGTGACGGTGGTGTGCAACCTGGCCACCATCGAGGCCTTGGTGTCTCGTTGTCGGACCAAAGCGACTGCATCACGCTCCAGCAAGCAGTGGGGGCGAATCGCCATGGAGACACTGATCCAGCTCTTGGGGATCATGTGTGTCCTCTCGGCCTGCTGGTCACCGCTGCTGGTAGGTCGCCTTGCTGCCTGCCGTGGGTTAACCCCAGGCTTCCTTCCTCCCTCCTTTAGGGCAGGAGGCAGGGTGGCCCCAAGGGCCATCAGCCTGGGCAGGGTGGGAGGCACCGGTGGTTCAGGTTCCTCGTGGACAGTATGGCCACGAATGGACTGTGAGGAAAGAAAGCAGGGACAGGGACAGAGCCCGGTGCGGAAAGCTGGTGGGAGAGAAGCTGGGAGAAGTCCAAGAGGATAGCCAAAGTGCAGCATATTTGGAAAAATATGACAAAGGAACTGGAGTCAAAAGGAGGGACCTTGAGGAAAACAGGGGTCTTGTCCAGAGGGGAAAGGCAGGATGCAAGGAGACCCTGGGTCTGGGAGCAGGACACTGAAGTCGGCGGTGCTTGTGGCACAGAGCCACAGGCACGGCACAGATTTAGAGGAGAGGGGAAGCGGCTGGCGCTGGCACTGGGCTCCAGAGGCAGGGAGGGCATGCTGTGCTCCTGCCCCGCGCGGCCTGACTGGCACATGGTACCTACTCAATAGCACCGTAGGGGTCTGAAGGTGATGGGACGAGGGGAACCAGAACCTGCTTGTTACTCATTTAGGGGAACCTGTGAGGAAGTTTGTTGAGACATTACTGTGATGGAGCCCTGTGCTCATAGGAAACAGCCATTTACATTTTTTTCTTAATTTGCTCCCACCTTGTAGCAAAACTTACTTCAGTGCTTTATGAGAAAAGGTACAACTTGGGACTCTGTCAGTGCCTTCTGGTTTTCAGTAGATTGCTCACTGTATCTTATCTATGGCAGCATTCTGGGCTTTTTGTTTCTATTTTTTTTAAAGGACCCTTGCATTTCTTTCCACTACTTTGTTATTCCTCATGCCCTTTCTTTCTTGCCAAACAGGGGTAAACCCCTCGTGATGAGTGGAGGAGGCTGAATCCACATCTCTTTCTGCCATGTGGGGCAAGGGCGCACCCAGGAGTTTGGTACTGCATCTAAAAAAGCCAGATTATTCTGCTGTCAGAGGATAGTATGATTTTTGGAAAGGTTGCACTTGGGATCTATAAGAAGGAAAGGGCTGAAGCCAGCTATGGTAATTTTGAAGTTATGTGAAAGGTACTTTATGGCCAGAGAAGGATTTTTCTTCCTTCTTACGCACAGAGAACTTGAGCTCTTGTAAATGGGCCTGTGACAAGAGAAGCAGCTGAAAAAGATAACGGCTGATGGGGATAAGGTAAAAATTGATTTAATTAAGTAATATTATCCTTGTAAATTAATTGAAATTCCACCAAATCTCCAAAATAACTCCACCCCAAAATAAGTCAGAGGTTGTAAGTTAACTTTCTAGAGATCATTAACAGCTTGTGACAAAAGTAAAATATGAAACCACACTGAAAACTTTGTGAGAATGTAAAAGCAAAGACTAATGTTCTCCTCCTCAAACCCCAAGGAACGTTAGATTTGGTAAGGTAAACCAGGAGACTGCCCTGTCACTATTTCTCTGTGTCTCCATGCGTTGATTGCCTGCAGCCCCAGACACCTTGGCTGGCCCTTAGCATTGCTGTGGCATGTCCTGCTGTCCCGCTGACGTGTGCAGTTAAGTCCCAAGGGGAGACACTAGGATTTCTTTATTTTACAGAAGTTAACTGTTGCATGCTTGTCCGTAATTAAACAGATGAAAAAATCAGGTGTTTATTAAATGAAGGAAGTATATTTGCCTCTCAGCCCTTGCTTTTGTAGTCTTTCTGTTGCAACGCAAGTTCTGCCTTGCCCTCCCCTCTGCAGCTGAGGTGGCAGGACCCATGCTGCTCCCTCAACCAGCCCAGAGGCCATGGAGTTCTTGCACCTAGGTGTTTAACCTGGCTTGTAACATCGAGAGAAGATCCCTGAGATGAGGGACACTTCCCCCCCCCCCCACCCCCTTCCTTCTGAGCTTGAGTACTCAGAAAAATCAGTGGGGATGCAGGGATTCCTCTTGGTTGTTTGCTTCCTGTGGCATTTTTTGCAGATTTAACAGTCGAAGTCAAACCGATACAGCTGTCCCTGTTCTACTGAATGGATCTGTGGGAAGTGTTAATGGGATGAGTTAATGGAGCAGAGCCCAGGTCAGAAAGCCTGTTGTAAACAAGGCTGATGCCTCCAGAAAATGCTCGGATGCTGGTAAGAGAGAGCAGGGCTTCTCTGAGGTTTGGCCATGGAAGGTGAACTGACTCCCTGGCAAGGAGCCTGATGCTCCAAGTCAAAGGCAGGGCCCGTTGAAGAGGTACTGGTTGGCAATGCTTTGCATGTATTTTACGACCGTTTGGAGGATGGTTGCCCCTCTGGATGACACAGCCGTAATCCAGAGTAAATTTGTCGACAGTTCACTTCCCTGTGCAGCAGCAACACTTGAAAGCATATAACTTGTTCTGCAGAGTTCTGCAAAACTGATCTGTCTAGTCAGCATATTCTCCAGTCTTTGTATCAAAATCAAGAGTCATGAAGCATATTTGTATACACACTTCAGCGTTTTCTGTACAACTACAAAGTACAGATTAGGAATAAGAGGCCAGATTTTTGGAAAAGTGACCATGGAGTAGTGCAAGTACATTTTCAGTGAAAGCCAAATTGTGGAACTTATTTAACCTATAGCTGCATCATTTAGCAGTTGTAAGAAATTTAGTTGAAACAGGAATCCAGATTTTTGTGCTTTGTTTTGTTTTTTAAAATAAATCTTAGTTTTATAACTGAGAACTAATGGATTGTGACAACTATTACTATTAGGCAAACAATGCCCTTTTACATAGACAGTATTTTTAGACTTGATCTGTTGATGAAAATGACAAAATCAAAAGTGATTTAACAGAAAAGTGAAACTTCTGACGATAGTGGCTCTGCTTTAAGTAGCTTAAAGAAGCATCCTGCCTTTTCTTGATTTATGCTGGATTTGGTAGAAGAGAGGAGGTGCATACATAATGCAAGCATTGTCTCCTTTTTATTGTGCGCTCAGGATCTTACTTGAATTCAGCATGGAGAACCTGGGAAAATGCTCCACTTAAATAAGATATTGCTTTATCTTAAGTAGTTTCCAGTTCATGCTAATCTTCTATTTATTTTGGTGCCCAGCTGTGAATCATAGCCATCAAACTAAACTGACAGCAGATTTAAATGAGCCTGTGGTAAAATAGAGGAAGCCATTCCTTGATTGCGCAGAAACACAGGAGCAGCAAAAACTGGAATTCTCATAATAATTCTTTTAGAGGTCCAGGCTACAAAATTATTCTCTCGCAGATTTCTTTCAGGGCTATTTAAAACCAAAATGCTCAGGTATTCTGTTGCTTGTCCTATTAAAATACTTGTCCTTAACCCTCCCATCAGACAGAAATTAAATATGTTCTCCTTTCCAGGTATTTTTATTAGAAATATATTATTTTGTAATATTTTTAGATGTGCAAAACATAATTATGGAAAACACTTTCACTTAGAAAAAAGACAGTGATATCACTGAGCTGCAAGGAGGATAGATGGCTTCTGTTCCATGCATCAGTAACTCTTCCAGCTAATGCTCCACTTCTGTCTGAGGCTGAAATAGCCACCTCTTTCAAAACTGTCCCAGCATGCTGATCATTTCAGTTTGGCCATGCTGGCAGGAAACGCCTGTGGACCCCTGCAGCTAAAAAATGCATTTTGCTGGACTGTATTTCGCTAGATAAGGTCACAACCAAGTGGTACAAATTAGACCACATTTGTTGGAAGCCTGCTAGACCTCAATGGGACCTGTCATGATTCTCTGCGTTGTTATCCTACTGTGAACATGTTCTTTTTAAAATCCTCAGCCTTCTCCAGTAATTCTCCAAGAGGATTGCAACCGATTCCACTATCATATGTTTCTGAGAAACAGAGAAGTGATTTGTTTGAGGTTGCTCTGTTGGTGAGTGTCCTGTGGGGCAGCAGATGAGAGAGCACCGCACGCAGTGCTGCCTGTGCGTGTGCCAGATGTGCGGTGCTGCCGTGTGGAAAGCAGCACGGCCTTGATGCGGAGCTGGCGCTGAGAAGCAGTTCTTCCCAGGACGAATTGGTATGTCTGTGGCCCATGCGCACCAGGAGGTGTTGCATTGCCCTCCTGCAAGACAGGTGCTAATAAAGATAGATCGTCAGGTGCCTTATAACTTAGATTCTTTCTGGTTTACTGTCGGTCTGATGGATGAAGAGCTACAGTGAGGGGGTGAACCAAAGTTAAGGTGGTGCGGACGCCAAACATGCCCCTCTGTAGTCTAGTTGGCTGGACTTAGTTTAGCTTTGCCTGTGACAGGTAGTATTTCTACTTTAAAAAAGGATTCCACGTCCATGCTAGGCAATAGGAAGTTCTCCTTCAGAGGTCCACAAGCAGAGTCTGTAATGGTGTATGGCCTGCTCGTACTGAAGTCTTTCATTTTGCCTCAGCTTAGTAGAGGCGGCAGAAGAGAGTTCTGAAAATTTGATGAGACAAAATTACAATTTTTATTTTAAAACAAGATGGTACATGACTATAGGTATTGTTAGTAATAACAAGGAAAAATCATATCCTCTCCATCGTGGCTTTTCATGGTTCACACATCACAAACACTATTTGTATTTCATCAGGAGAATCCTCTGTTCCTTCTATGGCTTGCTTCTTTATGAGTGAGAGAATTATTTAGGCAACAGGTTAGGGCTAATGGGAGAGGAGAAGCAGCGTAAGAAGATGAATCCTGTCTTCATGATCCATAGAAAATATGTTTCGTTTTTTGGAAGCGATCTCAAGAAAAGATTTTTGCAGTCTGAGACCAGGAATTTCCCGTCAGATTCTTACTCCATGTTCCAGGCCAGCTACTCAGCTGTTGCTTGGCTGAAAAATATGCGCCTTTACGCACATCAGCTGTTTTATTCTCAATTTTTTCCAGTTTGTAAAACTGGAAGAATATCTTCACAAAAGTTTTTATCTCCTCCCCACCCCCAGCTACAGTGGAAGTTCATTCTAAACTCTTTGCAGTGAAATAGTAAGCTGCCTGGGAGTCCCTGAGGTAACACAGGCTGCCCATGTAAAGTTAACCTAGTGGCAATATATCACAGTGATGGTTGCCAGCTGGGGAGCCTATGAAACAACGCTGAAAAGTTCCTGTGTTCTACAATCCAACTTTATTCAAAACACTGTAAAGACATCTCACAAGATACGTCTTATCTTTGGTTGTAAGTTTGAAAACCAGAGCAGTGGAGGTTTCATGTTATTCTAAGACTACAGTCATTGATAACAGTAAAGTTTTATCTAATCTAACTGAATAAATACAATTATCAACTATATTACTATATGCATTTTGAGCTATATTTTTTATTGTCATAAATTATGTAGTTCCATTGACTTTGTTCCACCTGATGTTGTTCCTCTAACTTCTGCAGTCTTTTTCTTAATTAATGTAGAAGACCAGTATGGGCCTTGATAAACAACCTGTAAGGATATCAAACAGATACAATTTCCAGTAGAGCAATTGTTGGTCCACAAGTATTCCAGTAAAGGAGTATTATGTAATAAAAACAAAAATAAGTTCTCTGCTTGGGAAATGTATTTTATTAGCCTGATATTTTTGTAGCTCCATGGGTTCACTAGCAAAAGAACAAGACAACAAGGTCTGTAAAACAAGGGTCATTGCAGAGTTCCCAAAGGAAGAGCTAGAAGACCTGAGCTGGGAGAAAGTAATCCGAATACTGGGAATAACAAAGGCAGTGTGGTTTCCGTTGGCTGTAACGTGGGCCCAGCACGTTTACATAATACTGCTACTCTTTATGGCATGGTAATGCTGCCGTCCCTGTCAGGAGGTGGGTTGTGATGGACTGGTGGGGACAGGAGGCAGATGCTGCAGGCAGTGTAGACCAAGCTGTGACAGTGGCAACGGGGGCAGATGCACTGGTAGGGTTGTGGTTGTGTGGGTCTGATGCACAAGTGGCCTTCTGATGTGACCTGGATCAGTATCTATCTGTATTTTTAAAAAGCTCTACCAATGGTTACTTATTCTCATTTTTATTGAAATTAAATGTAGTAGATGGAATTCTCAACTGCTTCTATTTAAAGAAACAAAAACAATTCTACTTTGCTGTCCAAGCTGCCCTGCCTTCCGGACTCATCCAAGTCTTTCCAAGGGCAACACATGGTTATTGATCTGGCACCCAGAATATCCCTTTGAATGGAAAAATCCTCCCCAAAGCCTCTGCTCCTGGTCATTCTTGCTCTGACTGTCCCAGTTTATGGGCACAGCAGCAGCCCAGACGTGACCTTTCTGGGCGACACTCCACTCTGAAGACAGCTTTCTGTGGGAAAACCTTGGCTGGGATCACTCTGGCTTGTGTTGCTGCTGGTGCGGATTGTCTTGGTTCTTTCAAAAGGCTGAAGTCATCAGGTTGGACTGGGCTGTGAATAATTGACTAGGAGTCTTGTCCCTCGGGCTGTTCCCTGCGTCTTCAGGACTGGCTGCCGGTTTATTTAGTGTATGGTACCACTGAGCTTCGCAAAGACAGTGAATTAGATATGCATCAGAGCCACTGTGCATAGGTATCCGTCTACTTGACACACACAGTAGACGCATCAAAATGTGGGGACCTACTGCATCTCAATTCTGCAGGATTTCCAGACAGTAAGGTCTTCAAGTCATGCCCAGAAGAGATGTGCAAGCAAAAAAAGGACCTGGGACCTGTCTAGGAAGTTATGAGTTCAATAGCCCTATCCTTGGAGTAGAGTGTAGCACGCAGCCCTGCCTCAGGCTTCCCAAGTGTCAGGTCACGTCACACTGCCACACTTCAGTCGATGGTAGACCCAGTACCCAGAGACAAGGCCTGCTTGCCGTCACCTGATGTATGTTGTGAAGCATACCCCTTCCTTATATCAGCTCTGCCTTTTTCCTTGCTCTAAGGCATCCGGGAGCTTCAATGTGCATCACAGCCAGGTGTAAGAGCGCAGGTATTTTCCGCATTATACTACTGATACACACATCGTTTGGCAGCAAGTTGCACGGCAAGTCCCTGCTTGGAAGACATTTTGATCCCTGTGTTTATGGGCTCCTGGAAAAAAACGTTGCAATGCAAAATCTAATGTAGCTTATCTGTAGAGAAGCAACTAGAAGGCTCTGAAGTGATATATTTGTAAGCAGCTATAGTTGGTACAGAAAGCTCAGGAGAAAACTAGAGACAACAGATACCAACTAAACCATGGAAAATTGTATCTATCTGACATCTTTCAAAATGTGATTCATATTTCCCATGGTTATATATATGAGAGCATCACAATACCAGCTCTGGTGAGCTCTCTCACCAGCTTTAAAAACAAAAACAAACAAAAAAGCTTCTCACCATTTTTACCTGAATAAGCAGCAGCCTGAGAACAAAACCAGTGCTCCTGTGGCTGGAGCACGGCACCAGAGTTCCCAAGCTGGGCTCTTTTTCAGTCACATGTTTTCTGCGCAGCCCGTAGCAGCCCTTGGCAGCGTCTTACCTTTCTGTCTGTAACATGAGAATAAAGGTGTCCTTGTGTTTCAAGTCTCATGGCATTGATAGCTTGTCTTAATTTGGAAAACGAGGACATGCAAAGTATTGTTATGTTAGTGAAGTGAATCATTATAGTGCAGTCTTCAGTTTGTAAATCTTCTAAAGATTTGCCTTGTAGCAACCCATAAGAAAAATGGATCCTCCCTGCTGCCTGTACCGTACCAACAGCACTTATCTTCGCTGACACTTTGAAATACGAGTGATGAAATTACCTTAAAGTACAGATTTTGGGGTGAAAGTGTTAAT
The DNA here is from genome assembly GCA_013400535.1 of Scopus umbretta. Lineage (NCBI taxonomy): Eukaryota > Metazoa > Chordata > Aves > Pelecaniformes > Scopidae > Scopus > Scopus umbretta. Next base: position 12,328 of record VZTL01076977.1, on the reverse strand, counting down.
CAAAGCTGCCTCTTCTTTGGCTTTTCTGAATAAATGAGTGACTACTGCTGACCAATGTTTATGTTCTGACACATGCCGTCCACGTTAATACTCGTGGCAGGACCCTGATAGCCTTATGCTGCGTAACTGATATTGAAATTCAAGATGCTGCCATGCCTGATGGCATTTAATCCCCAAAAAAATCAACCTCCATGTAGCTCTTGGCTCCCAGGCCAGAGCTTGCCGATCTGTGCTGTGAGGTATGGGAGACATCAGTTACAGAAACTTCTACTTGTGTGAAACATTTGACGGTGTATATAGTGTCTCTTGGTCACGCCGGTTCAGATACTGTGGGAAATAGATTCCTAAACATATCGCTCTATTCACTGGGGGAACTGAACTGAGGGGGGAAAGGAGGAAATATAGGTCAGCTTAACACAAAATGTAGTCTGTGGCTTTTGACAAAAGAAAAAAGTTTTTTTTTTACTGTTGACTTAAAAAGTTTTCTTGACTCCTAGCCCAAAATAGCTTTATTAACCCTTTTATTTTAATTTAACTCAGTTCATAAGCAGGATAGTTTACCTTAAAATCCAATTCTAAAATTTAGAAGTCATAGAGTGAAACATCTTAGCTTCAAAAAAAGAAAGACATTTTTGTATTTGAAATTCTTTTTCTGACATTTACTGTTCATAACATAATTTTGAAGAGCTCTACTCATCATGAGTTATTCAGCTGTTCCTTATAATTGTGATAATATGTTACTGATAAAATTAGTCCCTTTAAGTCAATTTTGCAAGGTCAGTAATTTCCCTTTCTAGCCAAGGCCATCTTGAACCTCTAGGATTTAGTACACGGATTTCTGTTGTGTCTCAAGCAGGGAAGCAGCATGTGCTGCCTTGTTTTAGCATGAGACCTATAAATAAATCTGACTGATAGCTGGAAGATACCATGTTTATCACTCGTTTTACACACACACACAAACTTGAGCTGCTCTTTCAATGTTATTTCCTCTGATCGCAGTTTGAGTCGGATGAGGGAGGAAAAAAGTTTCTTGACAGGATTTTGTCTTTAGGGATATTTGCATGTAGCGATATACAGATAACACTCTCTTAACATATATCACTTTTTCCTCCTAACTTTCCTTAGATAATGATGTTGAAGATGATCTTCAGCCACACATCTTTTGAACACTGCAAGGGATTCTCCGGTGAAGGCCAAAGCTCAGAACTGCACAAGGAATGCAATTTCTTCTTGACAGCTGTGCGTTTGGCCTCCCTCAACCAGATACTGGATCCGTGGGTTTACTTGCTGCTTAGAAAGATCCTCCTCCAGAAGTTCTGTCAAGCAGCCAGCGCTGTCTCCAAGTGCTCTAACAACGAGTGGAAAGAGAGATCAATCACCTTGTCAGAGGAAATCCGACGGACAGCGGCATGAAGGAACATTGATCCGTTTGCATGGAAACTACTTTTGCCAACGAGTAGTTTTAAATCCTACTGTGAATTGGGGTATCTGTAACGTGTTAGCATGTGCATAAATAGCTGAAAATGGTATTACTGAGTTGGACCCATAGTGCCAAATAACTATTTATCCAATGTGCCAAAAATTCTCAAATACAGAAGGAGGAATTGGTTTTGTTGCTACATTCCATTGTTATTACCATTCATAACTGAACTGCAGAACATGACGTTTTGTGTGCCTAAAATAGAGTTTGGAGGGAATTTTCTTGTGTTAAGGAAGAAAAAATGGGTTTCCTATCAGGAGACACTTGGAACAGACTCAACAGATTAAATTACTGAAGAGACCTACTCCTATATATATTTTAATACTAAGATTATCTACTTCAGAGAGTCTTTTTTCCTTCTTTTTTTTCTGGAGGGGCAAGGGAAGAAAGGGGCAAAAAATACCAGAATTACAGGAAGACAAAGTGAGGAGACTTTGTTTGAATTCCAGTGGCTTAAAACTGAAAAGGTTGTGTTGTACCAATGATGGTGCATCATTCTCTTTTGAGAACTGAAGTTAGCACGAGTCTCATGACACATGGGTTTGTCCTGATAAATACGCATTCTGCGTGGATGCTAAAGTAAGCTCATCTGCTGGGGAGGATGCAGCATTGGGACAAATAGCACAAGTGAGAAATCTATGATTTTTTTTTCTCTCTTTCTTTTAAATAGCAGCCTGTGAAATACCCAGGCATAACAAGAATTGCTGTTTGCAAAGCACACTATAAAACTACTTTGAGCAGATGGAGATTGTGATAAACAGGTTGTAAGAGACAGTAAATGTTCTTCTTCCTGTAAATTAATGGCAAAGGTTTACAAAGCCAGAAATACTGCTTTCATATGAGTTGTTTTAGTTGGAAATGCACATGTCCAGGAATAAAATGAACACAAAGTGATTTTTAAGTAATGGGGATGCCACTCAAAACTTCTTCATTACTAAAATGTCCTATGAAGTGGCCAAAATAGTACCCCAAAATAGTTTCTTTCTTCTTTCTTCCAAAAAGACAAAGTTGAGAGATATGGCAGCTTTGGGAATTCTGAAAATAAAGCAGACTGGAAGAGGGGGGTAGAAATGTGTGCATTAGTCAGATATTTCCCCCAGGTAACTTTCAGGTTTTATTAGAAAACTGAGTTCTAATCCATTTGTGTCACTCTGAAGTTTATCTTTACAAGGGCTACATTTTTTTCTTGTTTTCTTCACCCTTTTGTAGATGATAACCTCTAATGTCTCCCATCTCGTGGCCTTTTTGGTGAAATTAGATGCGAATACAATACAATATATCATATAGTTTTACACCGTGTGCTATGTGCCATATAGTATTGAATTCAGGGGCCTTAAAGGCAAATGTAATCCTGCATCTGCTAGGAATTTCTTGCACAGATCCTTTATTTTTACTTCTCTTCCTTTGTTTATAAAAGTAACTACTCAAAAGAGAAACTGGCTATTCACTTTTCTTGTTCTGCTACTGCGTTGTCTAATTGTTTATCTTTGTATCAGTCAAACAAAAATAATTAATCTGACAGCAGAAGCCACTGTCTACATAAATCTGATTTTATCGGGGTGGTGTTTGAGTGCAACATGAAAGCTAATGTCGTACTTGAATTCAAGAGCCAGCCTAAAACCAGAGAGGCACATTTTGTAAGGTACTGCCTTTCTTTTGTCAGTCTCATCATCTTCTTCAATTTAATGCAATAAATTCCTTTTTCAGTTATGAGTCGACTGCATCCTTCAGGCTGTGGGACCCTATGCTCGGAGCCGCATGGCCCCGGTGAGCTGCTGCACTGTGTGTGAGCCGGTGTTAAGTGTAACAACTAGACGTGCCTGCACATCGACGGTGCTGCTAGCCCCAGTTCATGTACTAATCAGCACTTTGGGGAACACGGGGAAGTAAAACTATTGCTCATTCTCTTTGGGAAAGTGCCTTGCAGGATTCATAACTTCTTTTAAAAAATTATTTTGGAATATAAAAAGCCTGTTCTTCTGTCCAGAGGGTCGGTACTGCTCAGTTTATGTACGGTAGCTTTTTAAAACAAATAAACAAACCCGGTCGCTTGTAAAATGTCGGGATGACCTTAACAATTAGACTGAATCATTCTTTGTCAAGAAATTTCTGAGCAGCAGCACTTGCAGAGCGTACAGCCGACTCTGGGATTGTAAGTGGGATAGTGAGGGAGAAGTTCTGCGAGGAAGAGTCACTCAATCCCCCTTTTATCAGCTGTTTGATAGCGGCAAGAGGAGCAAGCTGTTTTTTCCTGTACACAATCAATCAAATACAGGGTAATGAGAGAACAGCTCAATCATGATGTTGCCTTAAGTCAGCTGTGGGAAGAGACCCTTGTTCAGTTCCAGAGTAACTGGACATGGGCTTGTTGTTCTTAAGCGTCAGGGATGGTTTCACTGTAGTTCGCTTAAAATGTTTTTGTTATGCCATGCCTTTTCTTAGTGAAATAGGACACTTACTTTTATATTTGGAAAAAGGCAGTTCTGTCCATCTTTGGGTGTGGTAAGATGAAGCAGCTACTTTAAATATCAGAAAATGGGAAAGAATGTCTGCTTTTAATTTGTTTACAGAAAAGGAGTTTAAGCACTATTTGCCAGCCGTGGCCACCATAACGGGACATGGCTGGAGGAATGCACTTTCAAAAATGATTTCAAAGAGTTTAGTGTAAATGAAAGCTTTTGTTTCCCATTTACATGTTTGAGTATTTTTGTTGCATTTCTTTAAAGATGCCTTTTATGTGATATATTTAAATTCCACTACAGTAGTATTTCTAATACTGCTTTTAATATGTTGTACTTCTGTCATAGATGTTATGGAAACTGTAGCGTATGGAAAGACGATTTTGAGATCATTGTTTGCCTTAAAAACTAGCTTGTTTGTGTACCAAATCAACCTGTGTTGTATCAGTCAGAATAAAAGTTCAGCAGAATAACCCGCCTCCGTTTCCTTGATCGCTCTTGCCTGGGACACAGCGTCACAACAATTTCCAACACCCTGTACAGAGCTGCAGGTGGAAGCACAGCCCCCGGCGCCGGGCTGTGACCACTCGCCGAGCGTATCCGAGCGTATCCGTCCTGGCGAGGGGAGCCGCAGGGTGCTCGCCCACCTTCCTCCCCGCTGCCCGCTCCCGATGGGCTGCGCACAAAGCGGCAGGGGATGGAGAGCAGCGGATCCTAACCTGTAAAGCATTGTTTAGTAACAGGCCTTCTAGTAAACAGTTAAGCGAGTTCGGCATCACCTGCTGGTACAATACAACGAGCCTTGACCGGTTTACGCAGATCGGATCTTATCTGCACGGTCTTCCAGCTAGTGACCTTAGCCTGTGGGAACCGCGCCGCACCCCTGAGGAAGGCTGGTTCGGTTTGCTGCGTCAGTACAGGCTTTGCGGTTCCTGTACGCCAAGCTCGCACCTCTCGAGTGCTGGGTGGGAAAAGCATACAGGACTCTGTGCACCCCCGACTCTGAGACCCAACTCAATGTCTGGAGCATTTCAGCCAAGCCCGTGTGCCAGAGCATGCCTGGGTGACCGTCTGCAGCCCCTCTCGCCAAGGGTGGTCCCACATTTTTTTACATAATTTACAATATTCTACCTTTGGGTTTTTTGTTGGGTTTTTTTGTTTTTTTTTAACCTTTTGTAATTTTACCACAAACTTTTCGAGCTTCTAAAGCAGGTTTGTACAGAAGAGCAGTGACTCCACCGATGTACTGGAAGCATTGGTAGGACAGGCAAACCCAACCCACCACCACAACAGAATTCAGTGTGCTCCTCCAGCAAGCCAGTGAAATGTCACCATGTATTTCTCCCAAGTTAAATGACCTTCAGAAGAGAAACAGCAAACGCCTATATGCAGTTTTCCCTTATGTCAAATGCCCTGCCTGTTCCCTTGCTGCTCAATGGATTTACAGTGATTGCCATGCAGTGGGACCACGTTTCATGTGAACTGGCACCCCAGAGCAACAGCCACTGGCTAATACACAGAGGAGAGATACCCAGCAAAGCTCATCTTTCAAATTACAGCTTTTCTTAGCTACTGTCCTGAAAGGAGATTCTCCTGGAAAAAGGAGTCCTTCATAAAGGACTTACTGAAGAGTCCCATGGGTGGGTGCCCCAGGGCAGAAACCTGTTTATCATGTAAACCTCTCCTGCAGCTGGGGCAGAGCCTGAGCCGCCGGGTGCAGGAGTTAACGTCAACAGTCACAGGCTGATGGAAACCTTGAAATCAGTGCTCTGCAGCTAATAATATGAAAAGCACCTTTATTTAAATTTTCTCAACCTGGCATGTCACTGCAGAACTGGAAATACTCACCATCACTTTATCTATTAGCATGCAAATGTGAGCAGCTGGCAATCAACAGGGATTGCTGCATTGAAATCTTTCATTTCTGGGGACCAGAAGGGAGTAGGAACAACTTCATATGTGGATACTTCAACATGAAAAGGGGCATTCTTTGTACCAAACAGACCAAAACCAAAATACAGACAGAGCATCTCTTGCGACATACCCAAAGGGCCAGGCAGGGCCGCAGCAGTAGTGAGCACAGTGGTTTGGGCTGTGGTCACTTTGCAGTGACATGCATCGCTCTGCAGCTCTGTGGCCCCATGTCAGGTCCCATCGGGTAAAAGCAAAGGAAGATATCTGCCACCAGCGGTCTGCCAGCAGCCAGAGAAGCACGTGTGGAGCAAATCCAGGGCTTTGGGAGCTCAGGGCATCCCAGTGTCTGTATGCAAAGCCCAGGCTTCGCTGTGCCCTGCAGGCAGAGCGGTGCCTCCGAGAGCGGGCTGGGGCTGCGTCCCTGCCAGCAGCAAGGTGGGTGCTCAGTGCTCGGTGCACGTGGCCATGTCAGCAGCACCCAGCTGGCGAGCTTATTCTGTGCCAGCCACGCACACCGATGGTGGTTGCCCAACAATCGGTGCCACAATGCTGGTTGAGCCGCCCCGGTGAAGTACCTTGGGCTGGTTTCCCCGAGCCCTGCCAAGGTGGGTCCTGCCACCCCCAGAGCAACACAGCTGGAGCCCCGGGAGTCCCACAGGAGCATCAGCAGGCCCCAGGTGTCAGGGTGTCTGCGGCCCGTCAGCTTTCTCCCTTCGGCAGCCACCCCTCACCTCAACAACAGGCACTTGCTGCGCTAAAACATCAGCCCAGATTAGCAGAGCCAGAACAGAACCCTGTGATCCCAGCGTGACTGACAGGGTTACCGCCTGCCTCTCGCATGCTCGCAAACGGACTTAAACATATCGATCTAGGATCTCAGTGCTGATCGCTATCACTCTGAGCACATGAAATTGAAAGCAAACAGGTTGCACAGACACAGCATTACCCAAGATGTTAATTTGCAATATAAGCATGTAAAAGGAGGCCCAAATCTTGCACGTAAAGTAATTGTGAGAAATGGATGTGTTTGCTGCACGGTGGGAGAATAAGGAACTTGAATAATGCTGAGTGGTAGAGCATGAACCACTCCCCAAAAGAGCAAGACAAAATTGGTGCGGAGGAGGTGTGAGGCACCCAAAATGGCCTGATGCACTGAAGTTAAATCCTCAGATACCCAGGAGATCCCCTGCTAATTGCCACATTTTCTAAATTAAAACATAAGATTTAGAGAGCAAGATTAAAAAATTCCAATTTTTTTTTTTCATTCACTTGACATTCGTAGAGAACGTTAAATAATTTAGACTGGGAACTTCATAGCATGCTAGTCAAAGTCTGAACGCTTGTAAAGGCAACAGCAGTTGAGCACAAGACCTCTCCTGTGATGGTCACCGCCATTTTATTTAACCCTTTTTTTGCCCAGTTACAGCTTTCTCCTCCTGGCTTATCAATTCAGAGTAGCAGCTCAGATGCTGCTAAGGGAGGTCAGGAGGGACCTGTAAGTGGGAGGATTTGGAGGTCAGGTCACTGGCAGGGCTGGCAGGGCTGCCCGCAGCGGTCAGACGTGTGGGGGCTGGACCCCAGTGCGATCCCTCGCTGTGGCGCCGGGCTGTTCCGCAGCATCGCTGGGGGAAGAGCTGGGTCTGTGGCACCAGAAAGTCACCAGGGAACCGGCAGTGCTCAGCCTCTCGCTTAAAGTGTGAGTTTTTAAACAGACTACAAAAAGAAGGAGCCTATTTCAAAATCAGTGGGAGAAGAGGGCAGTGCCAATCTGGGGCTGACTCGTAACCAGCCCTGTTAGTCATGAAAAGGCAAACACAGCTAAACGCAAAGGGGAACCCAAGGGGAGCAGTGGGGCGAAGCTGGGTCTCTGCTGTGCTGCCTCGGGGATGGCTCAGGGCTTCAGCCCCACCACCAGAGCAGCAGGCAAGGTGAGACCAGCCCGATGGTGAGGTGTGAGGGAGCAGCGCTGGCCACCGGAGCTGCCAAAGATGGTGCTGGGAGAGGGAGGTGGCAGCCGGTCTCAGCAGCCCCCCACCGCCTCGCACAGGCTCCTCCGGAGACTTTAGAAACAAAACCCTGGCATCAGGTAAACCATCCCTGCCGAGGTGGCTGCGCGCATCCCTGCGGTATGGCTCCCTGTGGCTCCTGGCCCTCAGCCCCCAGCCAGCGCCGGCACGGCCACCACCAAGGGACGGGCTTTCCAACGCGCTCAGCCTTGCTGCGGCTCCACTCTCAGCGCAAGTCCCACACACAGTGGAAGAAACACTTCGCCACCCAGTCTCGGACCCACAGAGCGCCTGATTTTGTTTCCTTTTATCAGCTCATTTGGTGTCAGCTTAAAAAAAAAACCAACAAAGAAATTATGTTAAAAAAAAAAAAAGCAGAATGCAAGAGAGCATTAAAGGATATGAAATGAAAGAGATGGAACCACAGAAAGCAAATCTATTTAATCTTGAACAGCAGCAGGAAGAATGACAGCCGATAGGTCTGGTTGCCCAGAGACAGCAGAAAGCTCCCCAAAAGCACACTCTGCAACTATAAACAGCTTTTTCAAGATGCACAAGTCTTTGCCTGGAGTTACAAGAACTTTGGTGGGATGTAAAGTGTGTTTTACAGGCTCAAATCCTGCTTGGGCTTCCTTGATGAAGGTGTCAACCAGAGGGAGAGTTGATCCTGAGCACAGCCCTCCCCACCAGCTCATTTCGGCCCCAACCCTCCGGCCACGCTGNCAATAACCCAAACTTGGCTCATGAAACAACAGCTTGCAGTCCACAGACTTCTCGTGTCCAGCAAGCTTGGGTCTGATGGATCTTTTCCAAAAACTGTTGGCAAGAGTGACGGGACCGGAAAGGAATTTACAGGCCGTGTCCTGCAGATCACCACCAATTTATGGGGACTCAAGTCACTATGTATCTTGCTGGAACTAATGTTCCTGAGATTCCTGCTTTGAGATGGCCGGCTGAGTCCCAGACCCTTTCATTATTAATCTGCAGCCATTTCACTTGAGAACAACAGGTTATAAATTAACTGGCTGCTACTTTTATGGTTTCCCAGGTTTTTCTCAGCGGAAGCGTGGGCACTGTGGTGAGCACCATCCTGGGGGGTTGTGCTGAAAGGGTCAGAGCTTGTCTGGCTTCAGCAAGCAGCAGTGAGTTATTCCGCCGGTGCCAGGCAGCAGCATGCCCCAGCACCTGCAGCCTGGGGGACTGCTGGTGCTCCCTGTGGGGCCGAATTCAGCTCCTCCCCATCACCACTGCCATCAAAACTGAGCTTATGCTTGATGGTTATCCTGCTCCCAGGCCGCACACACTGCAAAACTAATGTTGGGTATCTTTTAGCCAAACACCTCCATGCTCCATTTTCCTCAGTGTTTCCATTCCTCCTGGGAAGTACAAAGACAAATTTTCTGGTTTTGTCAGGATTTAACTGCTTGTGGGGCTTCATGAAGAGACCCGATGGGGTGCCAGGGCCACAGAGCTATCCCAGGCACATTAAAGAGAAAGAGCCCTGGCTGCATGAGTACTCGAAAGGCTGGCAGGAGCTCTCCCCCCCGCACCTACGTCCTGCCTGCTGCACTCCTGCCTTTCCCCAGCATTGCCTGTGAGAACATGGAGCACTAGCATCCTATCGTTGGCATATCTTAGCAGCCCACGGAGTCCCACTGCACAACAAGAGCAGCAGTGGCAGGCAGCTCGCCAGCAGGCAGCTCACGGGCAGGCAGCGTGCTCTGAAGCAGTAGCAGAGCAGGACTCTGGGCTGGTGATTTGTGGTTCACTCTGTAGATCCAAGCCATTTCTGGTTGACACCAGCCAGTGGCAGCCCTCTGGCCAGCTTCCTCAAGCTCTGGTTTCCCTCTGAACATTTCAAATTTTTCAGGAATTAAGTCAAAAGGAGAATTAACTCTGACTTCAGCCAGGCTTGTCCCTGCTGGCATCACCGTAAAGCACAGAGCAGTCTCAGCGGGCCCCAACATTGATGCTAATGAGGGATGTGCAGAAATTCAGCCCTCGCTTCGGTCCACTGCAGAACATAAAAGAATTGCTTTGAATATAAAATATGTTAAATATGTTCAAATTCTTTTTATTAAAGACAATGTATTTATATTTTGCGCTGCTTTGTTTTGATAATAAATTGTAGCAAAGGATAGAAGCCCCAGCTATTATGACTTTTTGTAAACATACTGATTTAACAAACCTTCTCCACCCTCCAACATACAGGCTGTTTGCAAGGAGGGGAGCCACAGTTATTACATGCATCCATTAGGAAAAATAAGTTCAGCATTTATAAAGGCTCTTGGCCTTGCAGATGAAAAGAAGTATACACCCAGTTTTAGAGTGACTTTATAGTGTGAAGATGTAATTCCCAACAATTTGCGGTTTATATGACAGGTTGGAGTCAGTTGGATTTTGCCTGATGTATTTGCAATTCTCTGGCTTGGAACGTGAACAGGCTTTAAAGAACAGAGACAAAACCATGCCTAGAAACCCTTTGTCCACATTTGGGCAAGGTTTTGTCCCATCCTGCTGGCTTAGGGAAAGGTAGTAGCCTGTATCTCCCCCACCATGAGAGCTGTGCAACATGCAAACACCTCCAGTCCCCCTCTGAGGGAGTTTTCCCATCGGTGAATCTGGACCAGTCTTCATGGCTAAGTATTGTGCAACAGCCCAAGACCAGAATGGTGTTCCACTGGAGCTGGGATGAAGCCCATGTCCCAAGGGCAACAGCACATACAGGTGGATTTGGGGTGGGAAGTCACCTGTGCTGCAGAGCTGACCTGCCTCAGGACATCACAGGCTGGTGATGCTTCAAATCCACCTCAACCACAGCCTCCTTCCATCCCTTTCCCAGCACAGGCAGACAACACGCCGTGGGCCTCTCTTCTCGCAGGGGAGAGCTGGCTCCTGTAACTCAGGTGTAAGGGATCTTAAATCTTTAAATACTGATACTTAAAATCTTTAAAACTAAAGGGATCTTTGAAATATTAACATGTTTTATGGTTCATAAATGTCATTAAGGCAAGGAAATAATCAGCTTTTTGTGGGGCATATCATTTAGCAGAATAAAACGCAACAAAGTTCAGAGACTCAAGACTAAAACCGGAGAGTTTCAAGTTACAATTTAGGTGCTGTGTATGTAAAACAGTGAATGTGGCCTTCAACTAAAAACGCCAGATCTGATAGAGTCTCTGTCTCCTGGAGCCAAGTCATGACTCTTCCTCAAAGTCATGACTTCCAGGTACAGCCTCCACTGACACGTTCGCCAGGCCCTCACACTAAACCACCTCACTGCCCTTTGTGGACCTCAAAAGCTGCTCATTTTCTGTGAAATCTGTGCTATTACCTTGCGTCTAATGAACAGGGGGAGAGTCACTGATTTACTGGGATTGGATGTGTCAAAACTCTCTGGAAATAAGTGATTTAGCCTCAGAATAATCAGGTTTCTCCCCCTCCTATCCCTTTCATGCTGCTGCTCTTGATCTTTTGAAGGCCCTTGACAGGAAGATGAGATGAGGCTACAGACTCTGCAAATTACTGTTCTCTCCATCCAGAGCATTTCCTTCATCACCCATCCCTACAGTCAGTCATCTCCTGAGCCAGCACAGCAGAAGAAAGGCTCATTACTTCCACAGTGATCAACTTCAACTGGAGCCTTTTAATGACAATGTTTTATCCAAACCATAACAATAATAAAATTATCTCTGCTTCAATGAAGAATGTCCTTTTAACTTGGCTGGCCACTGGCTTCAGAAGCAGTCTGTGTTGCTGGCAACACCAGCCCAGCGTCACAGCCAGAGTGGTGATAAAGCAGCCCGCCAGGTTAAACTTCCAGATAAATTTATATTATGAAGGGCAAGAACTTACTGTTCTTTTTGTCCTCTGCCAAGGCTGCCATGTCCTCCCCAAAGGTGACAGAGCAGCACACATACTCACTGACTGCAGAAGGACGTTGTGTTTGCAGAGGCAGCTGGCAGCAGCGCCCAGCCCAGAGGTGCCACCAGCGGGGCTGGGCACCCATAGGGTTGCTGCACTCGCAGTAGTGTCTCCCGTGCAGGGGGCATGCAGGCACTGTCCTGAGATTAAAACAAGCAAACAAACAAAAAACAGAAAGAGGAAAAAAAAAAAGAAAAAAAGAAAATAAAATGCCCCTCTGAAGCTAAAGGATGCTTTAAAGGATGAGGAGTGAAAGATTTCCTCCAGAAACACACACATCCCACCTTTGCAGAGTTCCTGCTCTTTCCAAACCCCCTGAGGCAGGCACCAGCCCATGGTTCATCGAACCAAAGGTTAGTTCAGTCTCCAGAAAGCCCAGCAGCGAAGCACTGCATTACTGCAGTGCATCTTCTTCCAAGGCCGGGATGTGGAGGCATCTTCAAGACAGCCTGAGAGCTACCTCCAAAGACAACCAAGGGTACAGACCCATTTAATGCCATGTTTAAAATTAGGATTTTTTTCTAAATATATAATGAAAAAAAAAA
>VZTL01076976.1:6661-31161 GCA_013400535.1 Scopus umbretta | reverse complement strand
AGGACAAACTGTCAAATCTGAACCTAGAGACAACTGTCTTTAAAGCTGGAAGTGGTATCTAATTCTGTGATTTCATTCCAATGTTAGTTGCCACCATTAGAATGAAGCATGCCATGCACTTTACAAATGCAGTTTCTTTTTCTGCTTAAATAACATCCATAATCAAGTCATATTTTCCCTGAACACCCAAATCCCTCAAATTTATTGGAATTTTTATGGGATTTTTTTTTTTTTAAGACTTAGGTTTTATATGACTAAGGAGCTATAAAACTAGATTAAAAAATCAGCACTGCAAGTTAGTTATGACTGATTGGAAACCGCACATGACATTGGCTTTGTTCCCTGTTTGCCTGGGTCTCACTCCTACAGAACTAGGGGGATTCCAGAAAGTAACTGTGGGTTTGAATTCCTGGAAGAATAAAAAAGGCTTGTGAAGAATATTATGGGACAATTATAGGGAAGATTTACAGGAACAAAGACTTTTCTTTCCTGAACCTTGAGAGAAAAATAAGTTAATATCAGATTATGATGTTTACAATGGGAATATTTAATTTTTGTATAACCACTTATAACTCTCTTATTCTAAGAAATTGTTTTGATCAATGCATCTTAGAGTACATATGAAGAAAATTTGCAAAATACAGTTTCGTAATGAGTATATCTGACTAAATTTTTGCAGTCAGTGAGATTGGATGCATTTAATGCATAGGTTAGCTTACTTTTTGTGGTCAGAGGGTTAGTAGGAGGAAGAAACTGAATCAGTTGCTTTCTCAAATAATTTGTATCATATTCTGAACTATGAAAAGATGAGACTTAAACTAACAGATGAGAACAGATGTCACTGGAAATAGTTTTTAAGTCTCCAAAGTATGGAAATTTATTTTTGATTTTTCAAAATGAGTTTGATATTAAAAAAATACTGCTTTACTTTTAATTATTTTGTTATTTAACAGAAAAGTTACTCTTGTTTTGAGGGTTCTGTTTAGCACAAATGATCTCGTGGGAAAGCAAAGAACTCATGACTGTGGAAACTCCCCCACTCTTGTTTTGGTCAGGAAAGGTTAAGTCATTCAGTAAACTCTCATCTTCTGTAATGAAAGCAGGATTTTGGATTCAATAGTGAGCAAGCTGTCAAAGCTAGTTTCTTCAAGAAATAAAGCACAATCTCGTTTCTGTGATGGTCTCCCTCTACCTGTATTTTTAGTCATTAAGTGTGGTGGAGAGGATTATTGTTTTTTTTAAATGGTTTTAAATTCCAACAACATGCATGTATCACGTCTCATAACGTGCCTGTAAAGATATTTATTTAAAGCAACATTGACATCTGTTTTTCTTTAAAGGCAATTCTGTACCGGCATTAGAGAATATTGAATTTTGTATTTCCAAGGACTTATTAAATATTCAGTAGTTTCCTTTTTCTGTAGTCACGTGTGTCAAGGATAAGCCTCCTAAATCCTGGAATGAAGCTCAAATGAACTAACCCAACCTTAAAAGCTGCTAGTGAATACTTATGTTAGAAAATATACATTACACGGTGAGGGGAGTTTCAGGAGGAGTTGTTGAGATCCAACCTTAGAACAAGCTGTATCCAGACAAAATACAGACTCTTTCTGGGAAAATACTGAAATATTGTGGTTTTTTAAAAACTTAACCATGAAACAAGAAGTAAGGGTGAGTGTGATTACCAACAATTAACTGTGCATTAACCTCTTCACTGACTGTGAGTTGTCCATCTTGGAATACTAAATAATGTGGAGAAATAGCCTGTTTTAAGGGTGCAGGATGGACAGACAAAGCATATCTTGAATATGGAGTAGTATGAGTATGATTTTATGAATATGAATAACACACCTGAGTGTGAAGATTGAGTTCTAGCTCTGTTGCTATTTTTTTTGGGTTGTGTCTAAGCTGATAAACCTTAGGATGACTGAAGTCAGGCCCTGGCTTCATCACAAGACAACAACAAGTTGTGCAACCGGTCCCATGCCTGGTTTTGCACTGAAAAGGAAACTTGGGCAGGTGGGTTAGATGTGAGTCACAGCATCCTCCGGCCAGATGCCTTTTCCTCCTGTGAAATCCACACATGGCCTATGAGACTGTTGTCAGGTCATTTGCAGCCACTATTTTTAAAGTGGCCTTAATTTCTCCAAGGCACTTTAGGACCTATGTGCAAGGTAAAACATGACATTGGATGCAGAGAAGTTCTGATAATCCACAGACTGCTCAATTTGCAGTCCTAGAATTGGTTGTCATTTTTGAAATTGCTTTAAACTCTGAGCAACTCAGTTCCCCATGGGACACTGAATTCAAACTAGGAATCATAAAGTTTTCTACTTGCAGCAAATTATCTGCAGGCATCTGACACTCATTTTAGATTTATGTGCTTCATTAAAAATCAAGTTGTAGATGATTAATCCACTTACCGTGAACATTAGTAGGACTCAGCATCAGAGCTTGGCTGGTGATCCCATCAACTAGAGAAGCTGGGAGCTGAATTCTGTACCAATGTTGACTGAAATGTGATGCTGACACACATGAACAAAATTGGGTGCACACTGCCTTCAAAATGTGAGCAGAGGGAATCAGCAGCCTACTGAGAGCTTTAACTACTTAATGAGGAACGTTCTGCATGCTGTGTATTACATACTGAACAGTTTTTGTAACTTTTAAGTGCTCTGTTCTGGAAAAAATGGCCTAACTTTTTATTAATTCAATTTGTATTAATTTCAGTTTAAAAAAAAGGCTGGTTTCATGGCCCTGGAGCATCTGTAAAACCGTTCTTTCACTTAGGAAAGTGTTGTCCCTCAGGGGAAAAAAAAGATAACCTAAATGAAGAAAGATAATTTTATCTTATATTTTATCTTATATTTTTTAAAAACTTCTAAGAATTGAGAAGAGGATCCTGATTATTTGGATCTTATTTGAAAATTTTTTCTTCAGCTGTTTTTACAAAGAGTTTGAAGCCATGTGTTTGAAATCTTTGGTTTAAAAAAAGGGGTCGATAAAGCTATTTTGCTGTATACCAAGGCTGAATTTGTCTTGCAACTTGTCAAAACCTGTTTTCAGACTTCTCACAATGAAAGGTTGCTAATGATGCAAACAAAAAATTGTCCCGTGCTGTGACCTTTCTGAAATGATGATCAGGCTTATTCCTTTTAGATTTGTGTGCTTCATTAAAAAAAAAAAAAACAACAACAACAACAAAGTTGTGTGTGGTACCCCAATTATTGTGGACATTAGCAGGACAGAGGAACAGAACTTGGTTGGTCCCATCCACCAGAGAATCTGGGAGTTTGGATCTGTACCGACTTTGTCAGAAACGTGGTGCTTGCCCACATGAACTGAAGTGGATGTGCTTTTAGAGGCTCATTACCTTCAGTATAAGAGAAGATGGAATTAGGATGAAGCAGAAGCCAAGCATAAAGTGAGGATAGTGCATGACTTCATTTCATTTCTATCATTACAACTGTTTGTGAAAAACATGCTAGAGATTTTTCAACACATTGCTTAGTATTATGTAATATAGTACTAAGGAAATACCTTTGTTAATGCAAAATAAATCCCTAAGCATTTTTCTTTGCCTGATAAAATGTTCCTTCTTGCATTGGCCATTGCGTTTTCTTCTTACATGTTCTCCAAACCCTCTGACTATTGCAGTAACATTGTAGGTCTTCTGGTGTATGAGGTTTCATCGTGCTAGGTGCTGTGTAAGCTCTGTCCAGAATGTCCTGGTCCATGGAGCTTACAGTTTAAAACAAAACGCAGCAAGAAATAAAAGGGATGAGTGTCTTTGCTCAAAATCAGTGATGTATATGCTATTGTGTGCATGGCGAAATGTGTACGTCTTGTTGCTTTATGTTGCTGTGAATGGGAATTGCGGGATTATCAAGAAATCTGTCACCAGATTAATAGCTTTTTCTTGCCTTTGTTCTAACCTCTGAGAGATGATTGCCTTTAGGATAACAGAGTAGGATACTCAGCAGATTTTGGAAATGACTGAATGTCTTTTCCCGTTAGGGATAATAAAGCACCATTGAATGTAGGTTCACAGTTAAAAATTTCGATCTGCTGTGCCAAGTGCTGAGTGCCAAGTGCACTGTGGCCTTTCAAAGTGTCAATGTTGAGCAAAACAGTAGTAAATAGCTTGTCAGGCAGTTCTACCTGTAGTTAATCCCTTGGTATTTGGCATTTTTTTTATAAAGGATCTGAACCAGAATGGACCCTCCTTCTGAAATACAGCCCAGAAACAGGTGCTAATTATTTACTTACCATTAGCTTCAGTGCACTGTTGAATGCACAGTTAATCCTTACATCTGAGTTGTTGGTAAATTTTAGTTTGGCTAGGTTGAATGTAGTTTTCTGTTCTTTTCTGTCTGCTTTTTCCCTCCTTCACTGTGTAGAAAGAAGCTGGAGAATGCCTTAGGAGCCTCCCAAGGGTCATTCTTAGCCCACCAGTGGTTCAGAGTCTGATAAATTATCTATCCATGTTATGGAGAGGTTTCACAAAGATCTGCTGAGATTAATTCACTTAGGTTATATAAATCTGGTTGTATTTGCTGACTCTAGTTTTCTCACACAAGACTGGGGCTTTGTTGTGTACGTTGGTGTTAGGTGCCAGGAATAAATGAGCTATGAACGTGCAGCGATTTTGTAGTTGTGCTGGTTTTGGCTGGGATAGAGTTAATTTTCTTCATAGTAGCTAGTATGGGGCTACATTTTGGATTTGTGCTGAAAACAGTGTTGATAACACAGGGGCATTTTAGTTATTGCTGAGGAATGCTTACACAGAGTCAAGGCCTTTTCTGCTCCTCACCCCACCCCACCAGCGAGCAGTCTGGGGGTGCACAAGAAGTTGGGAGGGGGACACAGCTGGGACAGCTGACTCCAACTGACCAAAGGGATATCCCATACCATATGGCGTTATGCTCAGCATATAAAGCTGGGGGAAGAAGAAGGAAGGTGGGGATGTATGAAATGATGGCATTTGTCTTCCCAAGTAAGTATTATGCATGGAGCCCTGCTTTCCTGGAGATGGCTGAGCACCTGCCTGCCCCTCGGAAGGAGTGAATAAATTCCTTATTTTGCTTTGCTTGTGCGTGCAGCTCTTGCTTTACTTATTAAGCTGTCTTTATCTCAACCCACAAATTTTCTCACTCTTGCCCTTCTGACTTTCTCCCCCATCCCACCGTGGGGGACTGAGCTAGCGGCTGGGTGGTGCTTAGCTGCCAGCTGGGGTTAAACCATGACAGTTGTTAAAAGCAAAGGCAAAAAAGCCTGTTCAGTAAAAATCAGCCAGGCAGTGTAAGACTGTTTGCTTAGCTTGTGACTAGAAGTTCAGACTGGATGATAAGTGTTTAGTTCAGTCCCTGAGTCGGTCCTCTCTAAAAGATTACAGATTTAGAGCGTGTGTAATTGACGGGCTTGGTGTAATGACTTGGTTTCATTGATTGAGGAAAGAAAGACATAAACAAGCTACAAATCTCTGATATAGGTAGATATATGGGGGGTTTTGATAGACAGATATATCTTGTGAGTCTGAATATAACAAATTTGCCAGGCCTGCATTGCAAATTTAAACTTGTTTCTCAGAATAAAAGCAATTCTCTTTACAGGTTGTAGAGACAGCATTTTGTTGTCTAACTAACGTTCTGTGTTAGGAAAATGCAACCATTCAGTATTGTACCAGCGCAAATGAACTCCTGTGGCACACAATACTAAATCTGAGTGCTAATACTAAATTCTGTGATTGATACCCAAAGTACACAAAATCAGTTTTGCCACAATATTGCAGCCTGGATTAAAGTGACATAAGGGAGGCATTCTTGCTTATAGCTACTGTTTTGTCTCCCTTGTAACTAGATTTTTTCAATGAGATTCAAATTTTGGTGTGGTAACATAACCAGCATCCTGCTGCCACGTTTTCTCTTGCCTGTACCACTGGAACCCAGTCTGTAAGCTGCCCTTTCCTGTAGGGTGGTAGTAGAGAATATGATTTTTTTTTCTGCTTACTTGACTTCTCTAAGGTACTGAGTTTCAGGCTGGGAATTAACAGTGATACCCTGAGTGATTTGTAAGTAGTATTAAGGGAAACATAAAATAAATCAAGTTTATTTACTAAAATAAATAATATTAAAAAGGATGAAGAGCCTGCCTCAAGCTATCTCAATATCCCTATCATATATTTTTATTTTACTAGCATGTAACAGTTCAAAATTATGAAAATCTAAAGCCAAAAGAGTTAGTAATTTGCTGCCATTTTGAATGAAGTGTGTTTCTTTCTTCATATTAGTCAATGCTAACATTTCAAGCTGCTAGATACATGAGGAAACACATAGGTACTAGATACTTTCAGAGACCTATTTAGGCATCTTTTTGTCTCTTTGGGCCCCTAACACCTTTGAAAATCTTCAAGTCTGCAGAGAGTTTTTTTCCAGGATAATAGTGGCTATAAAAAGTCTGTTAAGCTGAAAATCCAGGATAACACACACATTGATAACGTTATAAATCCTGGCTCAGGGAGAGATTTAAACACGTCATCTATTCATGTACCACACCATTGCTGCTGGAGTGCTAACATGGTGGTAATGTATTGTCACTTAAAAGAAGTTAACCATTGTAGCAAAGGAACAACTGCCCTCAAAACACTTTTTCATTTGGTGCATTTTACTGGGTGTAAGAAAGTTTCTCCTCCTCCAGCTGTTTGGCTCACTGTTAATTTTTATGAGATCCTGTCCTGGACGTTCTCTTTTCTTCAATGCTTGAGTGTGATGACTGAGTTGAAGATCAGGCAGTAAATGTTTTTTAAATCTTTAACAATCCTCTGTGAGGGCTGTCTCCAGGTTATTTAACTGTATTTTATCTATTCACTTGCCTCTACTAGAACTGAATTGGTATTTCCCTATGTGTTCAGACTGTCCTGGATTTGTAATTTTGATAGCAGGATTGTGGATCCTAACACACTGGCAAAGCTCTGCCACCGCAGTGAGAGAGGTTCTGCTAGGTTTACTCTTAGTCCTGCCTAAGAATATAATTGATGGATGACTGCAAATATAACAGGCTGTGCAACTAACTCTACCTGTAACACAGAAGGCATTTTCTGTCAGTAAATGTCCTGTGTTTGTGAATCATTGAAAACCCAAAGGAAACCCAGTGTTTGGATCTGTTCCTAGGACCCTCTGAGGTGTCCTTCAGGCTAAGTGTGAATTCCTGAACCATAATCTCAAGACCATTAGGGTTAGCCCCATTTTCCACTATGTGAGAGGTGGACAACCTCAAATCTTGCTGCACTTGGTGTGTATGGGGGCTGTTTGTAAGGTACCTTGACAACTGAATGCAATTCAGATGATTTAGCATAGATTAAAGAATTAGTTGCCACTTTCTGAACGAGTTGCAGCCTGTCATGGTGTCCATCACCACGACTTCCTGCTCCCAGACTCCTGGGCTATGTGTGAGAGCTGTCTGCTGCTCTTCTCTGGCCTAGGTGCAAAGTTTTATCCATATGAATTTGTGAATCATTTGGGGATGAATCAGTCAAAGAGTTTAATGATCACTGACATTGTTAGTATTAATGTGAAGAGCTGTGTGGTTCTGATGTCTCTTTTCCCTCTTTTTGTTTCAGTTCATCGCCTTTGCCTCTTTATTCTTCATCCTAGTTTCAATCACAACCTTTTGCCTGGAAACGCATGAGGCTTTCAATACTATTATAAACAAAACTGAGCAGGTCATCAATGGGACAGAGACTGTGCTACAGTATGAAATTGAGACAGATCCTGCCCTGACATACGTGGAAGGAGTCTGTGTGGTATGGTTTACATTTGAATTTTTAGTACGTGTTGTTTTTTCCCCCAACAAACTTGAATTCATCAAAAACCTCTTGAATATCATTGACTTTGTGGCCATCCTGCCCTTTTACCTAGAAGTGGGCCTGAGCGGGCTCTCCTCCAAAGCTGCTAAGGACGTGCTTGGTTTCCTCAGGGTGGTAAGGTTTGTGAGGATCCTGCGAATCTTCAAGCTCACCCGGCACTTTGTGGGCCTCAGGGTGCTGGGCCACACTCTGCGAGCCAGCACCAATGAATTTTTACTGCTGATAATATTCCTGGCACTTGGTGTTTTGATATTTGCCACCATGATCTACTACGCAGAGCGGGTGGGAGCCCAGCCGAATGACCCATCAGCGAGTGAGCACACACAGTTCAAAAATATCCCTATCGGCTTCTGGTGGGCTGTAGTCACCATGACCACCCTGGGATACGGGGATATGTATCCACGGACTTGGTCAGGCATGCTGGTGGGAGCGCTGTGTGCACTGGCGGGGGTGCTCACCATAGCCATGCCCGTGCCTGTGATAGTTAACAATTTTGGGATGTACTACTCCCTGGCCATGGCAAAGCAGAAACTGCCAAGGAAGCGGAAGAAGCACATCCCTCCTGCTCCTCAAGCCAGCTCGCCCACCTTCTGCAAGACAGACCTGAACATGGCCTGCAATAGCACACAGGGTGACATCTGCCTGGGCAAGGACAACCAGCTGATGGAGCACAACAGATCATCAGGTAGGACCCCACTGGAAATGCATGTCCTCTGAAAACACTTTATAGACCAGTATGTTTGGTAGGGGTCAGAAAGCAGCCAGTCTTTCTGCCAGGAGAAGATGTAGCTCCCACCCTTCTCCCCCCCAAGTGTTTGCGTGTGTCAGTCTCATAGAGGACAAAATAGGTATAGCGATGTTCCCAAACCTCTATGTAGCTGGTCTATACAGTTTTGCTTGCTCTGTTGAGAATGCTTTCCTGCTGATGATATCAACCTTTTCTTTTGCCTGTTGTTTGTTGCGTCGTATGGATGTTTCTTGTTTTTCTGCATGACTGTGACTATTTGAGCAGCCACCGTGTCCCACCCTGTTGGACTCCATGGTGTTTTGCCTCAGTGTCTGTCTCTTGTGTCAGCTTTGCCAGTGCCACATCGTGGCCTGTTAAGCAAGATCCTACAAAGAAGCAGTCATTTAAAGGGAGCAGGTGCTTTACAGCAAAAGCCCAGCACTCAAAGGAAATAAGAAGAAATTATCTTTCTATCTTTCTTTCCATTTGGCATTCTGCTTCTGGCTAGAAGAACCTCCTTCGTCTGTGTTAGATGAGACGTTGCGTGATATTTACTATTAATTGAATGATAATAGCATAGCTGATGTTAAGTTTGTCAACAAAAATGAAAGTGACAGCCCCTAGCAACATCATTGTTATTAGTGTTGATTTTTATGATTTCTATTACTTATTTGTTAGCGTTCCAAGTGATGAATAAGGAGTTTTGTGCTAATTGCTGTGAAAATGCATATCAAATGACAGCCTCTGTCCCTCCAAGACACTGCCCCATATTCCATATCTCTTAAAATTGAAGAGTAAGTTTATCTCTCAGTATAATTAAAATAATATTTTAGCAGCAAGGATTTTTTTTTGTTTGTTTCTTGAATGTATTGATTCTTAAACCAAGCACAATCTGATTACAAAGCACACATACCAGTCATTAGATTCCTGCTGGAAA
The DNA here is from genome assembly GCA_013400535.1 of Scopus umbretta. NCBI lineage: Eukaryota > Metazoa > Chordata > Aves > Pelecaniformes > Scopidae > Scopus > Scopus umbretta. The sequence continues at coordinate 21,633 of VZTL01076976.1, read as the reverse complement.
GCTGCTAAAGAATAATAAGAGCAAAACCACCCATGACTGGTGTCATTGAGTAATTGAAATTTATTTCTTAAAAAGAATCTGGAAAATTGGTCTCTGAACAATACCTGTCTTTGGTCTGTTTCTCTGTTGCTGAATTTATGTTCAAAGAAGCTCGGTTTCAGTCTCCGAGTGAGCGTTCACAGACAAAGTTAGCATAGCTTTTTGAACATCCTAAATATATTTAAGAGGATGGAAACCCTTGAGAGGACTCACACTGAGGGTGGAATATAGTTAGTTTTACAGTGCTTTGACTGACTTTCAGACAACATCTGACACTTTCAGACAACATCTTTAAAGTGTTAATGATAACAGCTTTTTCATGCCATCAGGTCCTGCTAAAGGTATTCTGGAATGGAGGGGGCTCAGTGTGATCAGAGCAAAGAGACACTGTTCTGTGTCTGCAGCTTTATTTACAAGGTGTTATAATCCTTGAAGTTAGAGAAAGCAGATAGGCAAAAAGGAACCATTTTAAAGTGTTAACTTTCTTTTCAGTAGTGCCACCGCTCACATTGTGCACTGTAACTTTATTTCTGGTAGAGAATGCTATTAGAGTCACTAGGAATTCTGTGCAAAACTTCGAGGCTGAATTTTTTATTACCAGTTTGTATTTTTGAATTTTGTATTACCAGTTCAGAAAAACACATGCTCAGGTTTAAATGCAAAGGTAAAGCTGAAGTCAATAACATGCCATTACCTGTTATGTGCTGGACTGAGCAGAGATTTTTTTTTCTTGAAGTGTGGACTGAGTCTGAAACAGTAGATAATTTTAAAAGGGAGTCCTTTGGGAGTGCCAAATCAGGAGAGGTAAGAGTTTCACTGTCTGACAAAATAAACTACAAAGACCAAAGACAGCATTTAATGTTGGGTACTTATGATGACAAGCAGTGCAATTGTGATTAAGTATAGAAATGAAATCTAAGTGTGTTATTAAACAGGTTTTAGCACCAAATGTTGAAAATTTAACCCCCCTGGGGGAAGGATTGTCTTTAAAATATGCTCAGCAACGTATTCTAAGCAAAAGTGACTAACATGACCTGTTGTTTAGCAAAAAGGATAGCCAAAATAGTAAATACTTGTTTGCAATAACCAAATCTGACTGTACGCTGAAAAGTTATAGTCCATAATAGGCAACTAACTGAGCCTTGATTTGGTTATTTCTTATTTCTTGTTAGTTCAGTATAACTTTATATGAGACTTAAAAGAAGAACAGGAAAGTCAAAAGACCATTTGTTCTTGAATAAAAAATATACTTTTTGCCATTTTGTACTGATTAAGGGTAAATTGCAATCTTGTTTTCTTCTAATGATTTACCTTATAACTATTTTTTGAGTGATGGGAATATCCGGCATTCAGCATAAGCTCTTTGTGATGTCTCATTTCCTCATTCATTATTGTCTGTAAATGGGCATGGTGCTTTAACCAGTGTTATCAGGTGAAGACAGTGCAGGAAGTGAGCAGCCACTCTCACCTGGTGAAAGGCTCCCTCCCATCAGACGCTCTAGTACAAGAGACAAAAACAGAAGAGGGGGAACATGTTTCCTACTGACGACAGGTGATTACACGTGTGCTACTGATGGAGGGATCAGGAAAGGTATGGACTTCTTTCATTAGATCATAAAAGGTTACTCAGCAATGTGCTTGTGAAAAGCAATCTTAGAGTACAATGATGTGCACAATGCTCTTAGAGGGAAGACTGTACTCACAGTGCATCTTTTTTCTTTATTCCTAGTCATTCTTTTCCTGCTTTCCTTTTAGAAACACTCATCTCCTTTAGTCTTCACAAAATGTGCTTGATGTTGGACCCTCATTTCACTTGTGCCTTCATCTGTTATCTTTAATGGAAAAGCCTGCAATTCAGACCTTGCTCATTCAACCACTCATCACTCATGTAAAAGACGAATTAATTATTGAATAAGTTTGGTCTGCACTTAATAAATTAGTAAAAATTACAGCTGAATAAATTACACTTAAAAGGTTGAAATGTCAGAAGTAAGCAACGTTTTTATTCTGAACACAACAAAGCATATCGTATGAGATGCTATTTAGATTTCTTTCAAAGAAAAGTTTGAGTTTATAATGCCACAAAATGTTTCCTCTTTGTAATACACCGCTGATGCTAAAAGGTCACTGTCTAGCCCAACCAGAATTCAACTACAGTAAACAATGTTTGATCTTGCAAGGTGCTAAAAATGCCTCTTCAAATCTGATTACTCACTGCTCAGTACGATTGGGTTTCCCCAGGCAGAGTTTGCAAAACCTTCTGTTGTTGTATGTATCACCCATGCGACTGGTGGTGTGGCTACCCCCTCAGGCCACAGTTGGCTGTGGCTGCAAACCTAACCCCAGGGCATACCCTCAAAATCAGCAATGCTGCTGGTAGTCTTGCCATTTCTTTAGATAAGAATTGCTTTGGTTTCTTGGCAGTTGTATCATTCCAAAAAATTTCATGTTCCTGAGTGCTGATCTGCAGTTGTTCACCTCAGAGTTCATCTGCAGTAGCCATGTGGCACTGGACAAACATTTTTGGCTGAGATTTTTCTGCCCTTTTTTTTTTTTTTTCCAAACTCACTTTGTCTACAGCAAACATAGCTGTCCCAGCCAGCCATAGATCCTAAAGGGATTCTCTTGGTTTGTTCTGCAAATGCTCTTTTTACATTTCAAAATCATGAGCTCTGTAGGTGTAACCTGTGAAGTCAGAAATGCAACCAGAGTTTGATGTGTATGGTATTTGTAAAGAGTATGACTGTCTCTATGCTCCTGCATTTTACATATTCCTATATATAATGTTTAGATTAAATGGGACTTCATTGCAAACATGTTTTTGCACAGATTTAGGATGCTTTCCACTGAGCGTATATCTTGTGCTGTCTTCTCAGCAACTAGGATTATTTAAAATATCTCTGATGGTAAGAGTCCAGTCTTTGAGGAGGTCAGGAACACCTGAATAAGGCAGACTGCCATGGCATCTTGCAAGATAAGTTTCTTGACTTCTTTATGAATGGTAATATAAACATTTGAGTGCTGTTCACTTGGCAGTAACCATAATTAGAACAGATCAGAAATAATAAAATAAGTTATCCATCAGCTACTAAAGACATATTTACATAACAATAAAAATATTTTATACTGGGACTACATGAACATTTTCATTTCAGAATCTAGATTCAAGAGAAAATTGTTTCATAGTTTCTACTAGAAAAATGGGGCTTGAGTTCAGAACTGACAGTTTCTCAATGTGCTCTTTGACTGGGTCTGATGATAACCTTAGTCTAGGCTGAAGTGTTTTAGACACTAGCTTTCTTTTTTTCTCTATTTTATACAGAGTAGGGAAGTTAGCCCATAAGCAGGAAACATCTTCAAGTAGCATCCAAATGGTTTTGAATACTTGAATTTAATTCACACATCAAGTCTACTACTTTTTCATTTTGTTTTTTCCCTTCCTTTCTTTTGGTACATCCTTAGTGTTTGGTTGGTTCCTTGGTTGGTTCTTGGTTGTGTTCAATGATCATTTATTCTGAGCTTTTTTGCCATAACACCTTATCTCCATCTCTAAGATGATACTGATTCAGAGCTGATCCAAACCCCACTAACATACCTGCAAAGTACCGATTTTTGATCACGCCTCTATCTCTATTCATCTTGTGTGTCTGGTTTTCATTTTTTAGAAGTTCCTGTTTGCTTTATCATCTTTACCATCTTCCTCTATCAGTTCTTTGCTTTTATCATAAGAAAAGTAGCAGGAAAAATATTTTAAAAAATACTTTCTAGTTTCTGTGTAAAACAGCCATTTTGATTTTTTTTGTAAGCTTTATGTTTACAGGGGAGGTTAAGTATATACACTAGCATTGTGCTTCCCCTCGATTCCCCTTTCAGACATGATTCTTTCTAATCTGTGTAAATACTTACAGAACCGTAGAAACTGGAGGCTGGTTTTGAAATGTATCAGAAGTCTGTGAAGCATCATGGTCTAGCCTGCCCTTGCAATCTGGAGATAACATTGCACAATGTTTTAGCACACATGAGGTTATACATTTGCTTTAAGTATAGTTTTACACTATGCAATTCTCAGTAGGTAAGAAATATGTTAACTGTAGTTAGGGGAGAACCTAAGATATGATTTTTCTTTAAGATGCTAACAACTGTCTGTTAACTGTCTATTATCTGGAGATCTGGAATTTGATCCAGTAACTATTTCAATAAGAAAAAAAATGTCTGGTGACATCCCATATAATGTTTAGCTGTATTGTCATTGACATTTTATAATTTCTGTGAGAAAAGTATTTCACTGCAAGCATACCTGAATGTCTTAACCTGACAAATGCTTAGATGCATACTTGTCTTCAAGGAAATAGGTAGTGCTGTTGAAATCAATGGGACTTCTCATGCTTGCAGCGAAGTATGCATCCATGTACTTGAGGAACAAGGTCCTGTCTGGCTTCATATTCAGTGTATTTCCTTGCTGATATATCTCTCTAGACCAATGGGCTGATCCTTTTCTTCATAAGTGGGCTTATTCAGGTACTATTGAAAATACTTGATTGTGAAGGTAGTGATGCAGTGAATAGCAATGCTTTTCCGTCATTTTACAGCATAACATCTACAAGATGGAAACAATCTATATCTAGCAAACAGTAGGTTGCTAGAGCTCATAGCCTATGTGAACAGAAATCTCTGCAAGTGCAATGTTCCCTCCAAATTGTGAGGCATTATGTGATGCCTCATTTAACAATTAATTATTTACTACTTGCTTATGTGGATTAGTACCATTTATTTCATTTGAGTCAGCTGGAGGAGGAGCACAAATACTGTGTTTTAAATTTGCCAATCAGGAGGCATTTACAAATACGTCAGTCTGCTATCGTACTATACTTTAATATTAGACACAAAGTCTTAGGGTTAATATTTATGAAGACGGAGCTTCTTTCCCATATTATCATTCAGCCTCTGCAAGAGTGATTGACACGTACTGTATGCAATTTGTCTGCTTTTTGTTTTATTTATTTTTGAAGAAAAATTGTCCTTTATTAGGAATTGGATTTAGCAGAGGTTATGTAATTCTAACAGTTTTTATAGTCTGTCTTAATGGGGTTTTGATTATGCTTAGCCAGATAGCTCACGCAGTAACCCTGTTGGGATCCTTTATCTTGCACTGTATGCAACCATGCTGTAACCAACAGAGCGGCACTGAGTGCAAGACGAGATGTGGAAGAGCAGGTCAGACCTCCTGTGTGGTGGTCTGTTTAATTTTCTGGGAAATAATACCTGCATAAGTTTGTAAATAATTTTATTTATTAATATCTTTTGGTAGTAATGTTTCTCAGCATTGAGTTCTCTTGCAGGCAGATTCCCTCTGAGTCCCAGATAGCTCCTTGGATTACATTACATTGTAATGTTTGTCTGTGTCTATTTCTTGGCTGAATTCAACTGATGTCTGTGCATTTTCTCATACAAGGCTATGAAAAATCTCGAAGCTTAAACAACATAGCTGGCTTGACAGGCAATGCTCTGCGACTGTCTCCAGTAACATCACCCTACAGCTCACCTTGTCCTCTAAGGCGCTCTCGGTCTCCCATCCCTTCCATCTTGTAAACCAGATGGCATCAATCGGCTACATAGTATTAACTCAAATACTGTTTACCACATACTGGAAATAAATGTAGCATTAACCATAGGCTCCACAAATATGGTATAATTCCTGCATGATATAACTGTCAGTAGTAAGAAATGCCACTTAGGTAGCTGAAGATTTTTATCTTTGCTCTTAAAGATTACCTAAGGTAGCGCTTCTCCTTTTATCTACTATATTGTCCTACTTTCCTGTGGCAATAAAAGGACAGTTAGTGGATGCCGTTGGCCAGTATATTCAATAAATAAGCATATTTTCAGGGAGATTTACTTAAAATAATGTGCTTCCAACTAATTATCAGTCACTCCATTGAACCTCCATTTCTTGTGACTCTAATCCATTCTGAAGATGTCTGGAATCGTGTCTTGGTTGCACACAATGATGTGACTTGGGTCTGCTCATTTGCATGGACCATCCTGTCTCCATCACCTGACAAGCAGTGTTGCTGATCGCGGAGACCACAGAGGGCTCTGGATGTGTGTTCTCGCATTGTACCATCCTGCTGAAATGAAAGCACTGATAAACTGGTCTGCATGTGGGATTGTTTTTCTTTGTTTAACCTTTTCCTTTATTTTTTAACAATCTACTTGTTTATAAATGGCTTTATTTTGTGATTAACTTACTTTGGTACTGGATTGCTGTATCAGAGTTCTGAATGTCTCCGGTTGTTTGCACACAGATAACTGCAAAGAGGTTGTCATTACTGGTTACACGCAAGCAGAAGCCAGATCTCTTTCTTAATGGCTTGGGGAAGGCACAAAACATGCAAGAAAGGTAAACGCCATCCAGACTTGCAATTTTAAGCTAGCAAGTGCTGCTTGGTACTGTAGTCATTTCTCTACTCCAGGGTTCTTCAACATTTTCAGAGGCTGAGTACCAAGTAAAATTGAGAAGATTATTGGGGGCTTTTTTGTACCACTGTAAGAGGGTAGTAGTTCTCAAGTCGGGTTTTTGACCAGCCTTATACCTCTGGCTCATGAGCTTCAAAATTTTCTTCAGTCAATGTTTTTTGAGGTGCTGTGTCCTATATGTTGTTTGTCTGTCTGTTTTGCAACCTGTCTACTGTATTCTCCATCTGTCTCCATAAAGCACAGAGATACTGTTAAAATGCCCCCCTCTTTTAAGGTTAACTAAGGACATTTTTCTCCTTTTCTCTTTTTTTCATATGGACTATACTTATGTGTATAGATACAAATATATATATATTTTTCAAGTGCAAGTTAGTATCATCTAGACTAACTCATGTGAGCACTTTGAAGATTTTTTGAGTGGGACTTAGTAGAGGCTTTACAGTACTGACCGGTTGCCTATTGCATCAATCTTCCTCCTAGCAACCAGCATTCATTACAGTTTTGAAACTGTACCTCCTCTAATGGCTTTTTCATTCAATATTAACCTCTGTTTATGCAACAGGAAAAATGCAATGGCAGATTCAATGTTTTGGGCTGGTGAGAAAAAATTACCCTAAACCGTAGAGTTTTAGAACTACATGGGGAAGACCATAACAACCCAAATCTTAAAAGATCCTTGAGACTGTTGAATAATCCCTGATTGTCATGTTTTATTTTTTGTTAGGAAAAGAAATATAACTTATTGTTGACCATGTAACATGTTCTTCTGTATATAGCCTAGCCCAATAGCATGACATGCATGTCAGAATTCTTGTACAATAATGTATTTATCAAAGTATACATTTCTGATATTTAGAGATGTACATTGATTTAGTTTTGGTAAGATATTGTCAATAGAGAGATAATTGCAAAGAGCTTTTAGCAAAGGAATTAATATAATATCTGGTGCTGCTGTTATATTAACTACAGTGTTGTACAGAATTTATCATGGATTTTTGACTGCTGAAAAAGGGACAATGGAATTTAGCCATACCAAGGACTGTACTGGAAAGAGACTGCTGCTGCTGAATGGGCCCTGATAAACAACTCACGCCTTGAGGAGGTCACTGAGACTATACATGCGGAGTAGAGCTTGTTAAAGAAGATTAAAGACTGCTCATAATTACTGCTGCCAGAGGAAGGGGTGACTAGTCACTGTTGATGAGTCAGCTGTAAATAAAACGTGTGTGCATGGAATATCAGTTTTTATCTATATCAAGGAAAGCTGAATCCAAGTCATCATTGCTAAGGCTCCATGCAAAGACCCACACCCCTGTGTGTATTCTCCCTGGTTCCTGCAGTAAGTTGTGCTGTGGATCATACAAAGACACACACTTAATAATGATAGTGATGTAAACTACATCTGTCTTGACTTCTGTCATAATAATGATATATTTTGCAAAGGTCACAAATATGAACAGAGTAGGTTTGCATAAGTCCTTGCTTTCTCAGTTTGCCATGACCTATATTTGTATGAATTCTAGTTTATGTGCCAAGTCTTAAGTTTACTTTTCACTTCGATAACAGAAATGTGACTGCAGACAAACATCACCAACTTTATTCACAGCACACAGTCTTCTTTCATTGTTACCTCAAATTATAAGTACTATGAGAAATAAAATTCTGGCAGCAAGAATATTTTGTTTTTTTTTTTTTTTAATTCAAAGTGTTGCAAACCCAACATCAATAAGTATAAAAGATGTATTAAAATTATATCCTACAAATGTATATTTTACATAAAAGAGATATTCTTTGATCAGTTACTTTCTGTGATTTTTGTGGTAAATGGATCTAGTCTATTCTATGTTTTTGAGGCATTGTAGTGATACGATGTGGTAATTATGTTCTCTCCATCCTATTCAGTGGGAAATTCTCCAGAATCTGTTTTGTCACCCTGGTGTCCCAATTGTAGGGACCTGTCCCAGTTGTGAAACTCTGTATTGTGGAACTTCTGTGAACATGTCAAGGTGCATGCACAATCCTGGTGGAAACCAGTGGAAATGTAATACCTGAATTGGAGAATAAAAGGCAAAAGACCTGGGGAGGAACTTGGAACATATCTTCTGAAGTGGCTCATGCGCTTTCTTTAGCTGTATCGGTCCCCTGCCTGCCACTGGCTATCCCAATTCTCAAACCAGTTTCCTGGGGTACATGAGGAGCTAATTCAAAAACTAGCATGACTGGCTTCTAAAACGATTTAAAATCTTCCTTCTTGTTAATGTAATTGGGCTAGATATTGTCAGACTCAAAGCAGTTTTATTGCATCCTGGTGTGAAGTCAACCTAAGAAGGAGGTGATAAATGGTTGCTTAAAACTCCTAATCCAGTACTGTATTTGGGGCAACCAGTGAAATCCCTGAATACACAAGCAGAGTGTCTGAGAGAGGGAGCAGATACAGCTGTACACATGATCTGAGAGGCTGTTACCGCAGTATTTTGGAAAGGGTGCTGGAATGTAAGAAAGATTCCAGAAAACAGGACCAAGAGGTGTTCTAATTTTGGAAAATGTGTTATAGTGACATACCACAAAAGTTCAATGTGTTCAGTTTGCCCAGAGATTAAAAGTTGTCTGTACTGTGACCTGTGACCCACATGAAGAAGAGGTGTAATGGTTAACCAGGACAAGGATCACAGCCAGCTCCAGTCACACAGGTCTGATGTCTGCCCCCAAGCGCCCAGAGAGAGGTGTCTGTCTTTCCTCAGTGCTGTATGTGGATAGTAAGGAGCCCCAGGTGGGATGCGGACAAGGTAGTGCGTTGTGTTGGGCAAGACTGCAGAAAACACTGATGGTCAGATGGTGTCTGACATCTTCTATTGTCTCTGGATGGTAAGGAGCTTAAGCCTGGATGGACCTCCACGGACACAGGACCTTAAGTCAAGAATATCCTGGTTGCAGCTACTTATTTTTCCCCTAGAGAACTAAGCCCATGTTTAAATGCTTTCTTTTAAAACACACCTGGAGGACAAGCTGATGGTGAGACCATTAACTATTCATGTGTCTTGGGACTACAACCCAAATCTGACGGTTCTAAGAGGAAGCGTTGGCTTAACCACCATCCCTCAAAGACTAGCCCCCTCCTGTTATTCCCCTGCTTCTGGGCCCAAGAAGGGGTGAAAGTGCATTTTCATGGGAGGTAGGCCGCCAAGTTTAACTTTCTCAGATTGAGGAAGGCTTTGAACCTAGACTTTGCTTTTCAGGGTAATGCAGTTCTTATGTCTCAGATACTTTGTAAAGGATGGGCAGCATATTTATATCCACTTCCTCTTTGGGCCATCCTTTAAAAATAAGTAGGTACAATGATCTTTTGTAAAGGGGGGTCTTCACAGTACGATGTGCTTACGCAGAGCAGATCTAAGCCTCCAGAGGCCTTCACAACTGTGCCTGGAGGAAGGAGTCTTTGCTCAAGCAGGAAGATGCTGTGTGAATGTGGGTATCCTGAGGATCAAATACTCACCAGGGGGCAGTTGTGGGCATTTCTGGGCCTGCTTTAAGAGTCCAAAAACTTATTTAATCCTTGTACAAGTAAGATTTGAGGGTTAGAAGTCAAAACTAGATAGATTTAAGCAAGCAATGAGTTTAGAAGCAATGCATCTATTAAGACAATTTACCAAAGGCTGTTCGCCTTTTAAAGTTGTAAAGTCAAAATGTCAAAAATGAGCATCTTTTTGAAAGATAAACTAGTGCAACAGAAAAGTTGGTGCAGAGATCAAAAGCTGTGACGTACTGTGGAGATGAGCAGATTATGGGACTTTTGGACTTTGAATGAATTTTGAGCTAATTTTGAGACACTGTATTACGAGTGTTATAGGAATGTACTGTAAACTGGTGCCAGAATTGCTAAGAAACATGCAGCTAATGATAATTAATATAATGCTGTGTGTCAGGAGGCTTTTTCATGTGTGAAACAATTATTATTCCTAAAAGTTCTCTTACAAAAAGTCTGGATTAAATTAAAACTGTTGAAAGAGAAAGAAATTTAAGGAAGCCTTTGTGCAGATGGGTTACTGAAAACTGGAGGGGGGAGGGACCAATCTGACATGAGCAAACTTGCCAGCATATTTAATGTGAAGATATGAATTTTAAAAGTCATGAATGAATTAACTGTGTGAAAAAGGAAGGCATTTTATCATCAGAATAAATCATGCAGAAGTCAGATAAAGGAAATTGGAATGGAAAACTGCTACTAGAAAGAGAAAATTAATATATTAGCATGCTGTATTACAAGCAGTGGCTTGAACGATTCTATAACAGAGCCTTTGAATACTAACTGAATGAGAACAAATTACAAAAAAAGCAAAGGTTTCTATCAGGTTAAAGCTATCAGAAATATTAATATTTTTATAATACATTATTTTCCCCTTGGAAATACTTGTTATTTATTTAATTTCTAAAGAGACAAGTTATTTTAAAAATGGCGTTTTTTAAGGTTGAGAGTTACCTCATGAGCAAATACTGAGATCTTAGTGTTGGGTACCTAGCTGGTGTGCCATTACCAGCATTTCCCTCCTACCTAACTGAATATCCCTGGGACATGTTGAAATTGCAGAGGTATCTGATTCCTGACCCCAAAGATGGGGATCTGTCACGCGCTGGCTCTGCGGGGCTGCCAGGGTGTGCTCCAGCAGGTTTGAGTGGTGTAGAGTTCCTGGCTTCACGGCACAGCCTGTGGAAGCGCCCCGAGCTGTGGTCTACATGCGGCTTCTCATTGCCTTCTGGCAAGATGTGTGTGCTTCCCCTGCCCTCTGCAACCTCCTCCCCAAAAACCAGCCTTCTGTCACTTGCATTTTTTTCTCATGATCATGTTGATGAACAGCTGACAGATTTCAGATTCATACTTTCACAGCTTCATGTTCACAGATGGCAATATTCTAGCATACTCAAAAAAAAGAAATTGGAGGTGGACAATTTTTGAATATTTGGCACCAAAATGTTATGCATTTCATTTAATATGTCCTGTATTATTTGCAGGTGGAAGACTGGAGATCAGTTTAAAACCAAGGCCACAGTTAGGCTATACTGAAACTTTCAGGTTGTGTTCATTTTATATTCTGCATCTGGTTAGAGCATTCCTGCATTTTACTATCACATGAAGCTCTCAGTTTTCTCCCCAAATGGGATTTAGAGATAAGATGCTCGGGCAAGTCAGAGAGTACTATTTTAAGTTAGATGTTTTCTCTGTAGAATGGTTGTGAGTCCTATAGGACTGTAAACATGAGCTGTAATATGAAGAAGAGGATATTGCTTGGGAAATACTGAGACTGTAATAGATGGCTGTAATCCATCTTTGTCTTGCAGAATGGTACAGGCACCCTTTCTTTAAAACATGGAAAGCAGATGATTTCATGTTGGCCTCCTCAGAGCAGCATTAGACCTGCATAAGGTAATGAACTACCAAAAGACGAAAGTGGAAGTTGTTTCCCTTGACCTTAAGACAGCTTATTTGCAAAAGCAGCAAGATCAGACTTATTTAAGAAGCTTGGCCTTTGCAGTGAAACAATGCAAAATTCCATCAATCTGAAGAATAGTAAACCGTAGCCACATTATCCTATTAGGCTGATGCTAAATATAGAATGGATTTTCAGTTTCTTACAGGGATTTCCTTGCTTTGTGATTAAATGCAGCACCAGAGTTTTATGAAAATCTTATTTTTTTCATGCCTATGAATCTTGTTGGTACAACGCAGTGTTTGGCACTCTGAAAATCTTAAAACATTGCCATTGTTTAGTAGTACTTTTTGCATTTTGCCGGCATGAAAAAACAGGTTTCTTCTGAACTGGAACACTAGAAAGAGGGGTAGAGGGAGCACTGAAGGACATGGTTTTCTTGAAGTCGTACAGAATCTGCTCCATGTAACTGCAACCACACAGAAATAAAAATAAGCAGCTTTTCCTATGTTGGTGTCTTGACATTGACTGTAACTTTTCCAGTTCTTAAACTCCTCTTCTTAGTTTTGGTTGGAAATCATGGCAACAAAATTTATTTAGTTACTGCTGTCTATAACCTCTTCTTAACCCTTGATAAGTTTGCTTTAAATCTGTGAATAATGGAGCTTAACAGCACTAGGACCGAGCCTGGGGAAGAACTTATGCACAAGCTTAATAGGGCCATCTGTAATTATTAAAGAGTTTTCTCAGTACAGGACATTATCTGAACAAGTTCCCAGTGTGAAATGACCTCACTGAAATGAATGGCAAAACTGTCTTCAGCTTCAGCAAGACTAGGTCTTGGGAAACGACTGGTTTATGTCACGGACATTTCCAGGACATTTATCGGTAACATCTTAGTATTGAAATATCTTTCAGCTGAAAAAAAAAATAATAATGATAATAATGTAATAATAATGATGTGATTTATCATGGTGGCCACCAGTTCTGATTTGAGTACCAGTAGCCATAAGGATATGCAGCTGCAGCTTTTATGCGTGCCCCATTCCCCTTTCCTCCATGCTCCACCAGCTGCTGCAGCAGAATGCCCCTTGTGAGTGCCTGGGGCTTCACACTTTGGCTTGAAGGTTCAACCTCCCTCCCCCAGTGCAGGGGTGATGAGGAGAAGGCAATTGTCACCTCCACACCCAAAGCACCCGCAGGGTATGCGGCACCACCTCTGTCCTGTGCATGCCTGGTCCATACTCCAAGCAATCTGCTTGGGTTTCTCCAGAGCTAAAGAAGATGGATCAAGCATGGCCAGAAAGTGATTTTTACCCATGTCTTAGGTATCTCTTTCAGTATAGGTCAAACTGATCTCTGGAAGTGCTTGGCTCCCTCCTGGTGCAGGGTCAGATGCTCAGTGCAGAGGCAACATGCCCCTACTATGGTGCCTGCCACTCGGTGCTTTGCCCGCTCTTGGAGATGTGTGGTGCCAAGGCTACTTCATGAACATTTCCTATCCACTGCTCCAGAAATAGTTTCTTTTTCAGCACTTGCGTTCTTCTCAGAAGAGCAAGGAAGTGTGCAATCAGAGCCTGCCCAGGAGGTGGCTCATGCTTAGGTGTATGTGGGACTGACATCTCCCCACACTGACTCCCAAGCTTTCTTCTCTTTTTTATTTTTTTGTTGCAAGAAATACATCTCTGACTGAAACCATCCTATCATACAAGCTCCGGGAGTACTTAAAAAACACATCTTGGAAGAGCATTTGGCTATCTGAGAAGCTTTAAGCAGAGTTCATATTACTTGTTTGCTTTTTTTTTTTCCTTCTGCAGTCTTCTGAACCTGTTATGTTTTGTAATTCCCTTGTTTTCTTTGCACGTGTCTTCACTGCTTTCTGCCTTCTGCAGCTTTCCTAGCTTCAACTCTGCCTGTCCTGTATTCAGGACTTACCCACATGCCTCCTTTGCGTGTCTCCTCATTACAGTGCAACTGTAGCCTGACTGAGAGCTGCTGGGAAGTGAAAAGGTAAGTGAATTTGGACCTTAATTGCAAGTGTAGAGTAGTACAAGACTGGGTCTTCTTGTGAAGCTGACTAAAACTTGTTGGAGATGTCACCTTATGCAGTTGGGTCCAGCCCAGCTTGAATTTGCAATTCTCTGCAGCTCCTTTTGTATAGCCACCACAGTTGGGATCATTAAATTTTGAAACCACAAAGAGCTGTCTAAAAGCAGCACAGCTGTCAATGAAGAGCAGTTTCCAACTGGAATATGGCCAGTGCCAGGGACACTGCAGAGGGACATGCCAAAGAAACAGATAGAGGTGATTGCTTAGAAACCAAATTCAGAAATTAGATTTTCCGACCACATGTTCACTGAACTATTGATTTACCAATCAATATAATAGTACTGAGTAGAATGATTGGAGTGCTGAATATATCATAATTTATCAAAAATTATGACAAATACTGACATGATTCTTTCTGCCTTTTTGTAAGGCTTACTGTAACACCAAATTTCCTTCAGACCTGATAATAAATACAATGAAAATAGGTGCATTAGCTAAATTGATGTCAGGGAATAAACATCCCTCAAAGGTAACTATAAGAACTTACTTTAAGAAAAGTTTTTATGTTCTAGTCCTAGACAAAAGCTGTTAATTTTTATTCATAGTCCTCAGTAGCCTTTAAATAGGGCATAATGTCTAGACTTCTACTGTCCTTGTTATCAGGAAGCCTGTTTCATGTGTCTACATTTGAATCTTTAGGCAGTAACTGGTAAGTTTTTGATTCAGTCATTCCTGCATTGCCTGTGTCTATTTAAAAATCCTACACAAACTGTGATACATGCTTCCCCAAGTTTTCAGGTGAGATGTTTTGTAACAACTGACAGGGCAGGGGGACATATGCTTAGAAACAGAGATGCTCGAGTCGTCTGTAGTTCACAACAGGTCCTTGGAGTGATTTGTGGGACTGGCTTTACCTCAGTGGGGCTGTTGCTACCATGCCTAACCTAAAGGAAGGGGCTGGGACAGCAGCTGTCTGGCTCCCTA
>VZTL01076968.1:2474-14063 GCA_013400535.1 Scopus umbretta | reverse complement strand
CCTCTGAAAAAAAAAAAAGAATACATTTCCTTTTTATCGCTTTTGATTAGTCTGCTTTCCCCTTGCATGCAGAGGGTTCTTATTTTCCATGCTTGAACAGTGCATTTAAATTGTAGGTTTTTGCAAGAAAACTTAAAGGTAGTTTTAGATGAAGACACAGTGTAAGAACAGGGGAGAGGGCTCTCCTTGTAGTTACTTAGATTACTGAGCTAGTAAAAAAGAACACCCGAGGTACGGCATGACAACACATTTGAAGTATAGCAGTTCCAAACCATCTCTAAATTACCTCCTCCTCATAGAATTTGCCTTTGTTTTCTAGTGCCTGGAGAAAAAATGAAATTCAATAACATGAATAAGTGGTAAAACGTGATTAAATGAACTCTGAAAAAAAATGAACTACAATAACATAACTTATATGTTAATAGATTTGTGGCCTGTCGGACCAAGGGCTTCATAGCAAAGCACCCTCCATGTAAACTACCTTAGCCAGGGAGGGTCACATCTGCCTTTACCCCCAGGATGTCGGTGCAGGCGCCTGCATCGATCCCAGCTGCAGCGGTACGGCTGGGGAATAAAATCAGTAGGCAGAAACAAAGCTGGTATGTAATCATGTAATGAGCACTGAAATTTGATGAATGCTGTTGCATGTGACCAGGTCAGCAACAGGATGCTGTTACGCAGGAAAGGAACCCTACTGCCTGCAAGCCCTGGTATGGAAGATAATTTAAATATTCCGGCATTTCTGTGTCATTTTTCATCCCACCTCCACCCCACTGCTCCTCTGAGTTGCCACTCGTGTGAGTTACTGCTTGTAAGGAAGAGAGGCAAGGTGAAATGCGGCACCTCTGGACGCACAGAAGGTCTGGTTAGCTGGGGAGCTGCGTACTCAGGGGTGCCCAACCCACCTTTTCCCCCTTTTTTATGGTCTTAACACAGCATAAATGGGGAAAACAAGCCCCCTCTGGTTCTTCCCTCCAAGACCTTCGTTCAGTGCTTTTCACTCGTGGGAAGTAGGTGAGGAAGGAACCCAGCCTCTCTGGGCAGAAGGATGGGCCCAATGAAAACACCAAATTACTGACAACATGCAAGGCCCTGTCACACTGATGCATCTCCCTTAGAAATGGTCAGATTTTAAGCTTCCAGCTTACCTTTTCCAGTGCTGCACTGCCATTTTCCTTGCACCACGGCGGTGACGGCCGCCCACCCTGGCTTCGCTGGTGAGCACGGGCAGAGAAAGCACACTGGGCAATCGGACCACAAGGCAGTGACTTGGGGTTTATTTTTTGATGCTTTACAAACTGTGCCATCTGCCCAGCATGCCAGGCGCCAGCTCCCAATTTTTTTCATCCTCTCAGGTCACGGCTATTCGAATTATATCCTTCACGTTGTCTCTGATTCACATCAGCAGGCACAGGGAATGGTTCCTGCCTGAGAGTGGTTTGGTGGGTTACAAGAAACTCCAGCAGTCCAAGTGACCTCCAAAGGCTGCTGCTGCTTCTGGCATCTGCAATGCCTGTGGCAGCTCAGTCCCTGGGCATTTCACTGCCAAGATAAAAACTCATTCATCACTTGACATTAAAATGGTACATTTACAAATATTCAAAATATTTCCATGCAAGAGCCCACCTCCATAACTACTTGGCTGAAGGGATTTTATTCAAGCTTTAAAGGGAATTAAAGTGCTTACTTTTAGGCACAAAGGAAGCCTGGGAGAATTCAGGTGGCAGATCAAAAAAACCCATGCAAACTTATGGTGACAAAATACAGGCTGTCTAGTTTATCAGCCCTGCACTCAAGTGGCTGCAGACAGCAAAAAATTAGCTGCTTGTGGATGTTTCAGCAAGTAGGTAAGTGCCCAGATCAGGTTGTTACTGTGAAATGATCATTTGAAAAACCTGCTGTCATATCTATTTCTAGATCATACACGGTAAAAAAATGTTAGAAAAAGAAGAAAAACTGTGATGGTATTGCAACCTGCCTCCATATGGTTAGAAGGACAATTACCAAATAAATGAGGGTTTTATCAAATCCGCACTGTTGGTCTGATGCCTCTGCCCGTGCTGCACATTCACCGTGACGTTTTGGTCCACAATTGATCAGTTTTGCCTTGTTGCTTAAGCTCAGTTTTCTTGTTGAGCGCTAACGTGTTATTTTCTCAGTAATTTCCTGTGTGCCTCAGTCACGCTAAACCAAGCCAAAAGCAGACATTTACTGCCGCCAGGGAGCACAAATAGCATTTATGGCCACACAGAGGTCTTAGCGAGGTGGCTGTGTAAGCATGAGAACTGAATAAGGGTTTCTAGGGACAAAGTCTTGCACAAAATCCTGCTGTGGTCCTCTTGAAGTTCGATTTCATGAGGCTGTGGTTTTCAACGCTGGGTCTCCACAGGCGCTGCTGTGGGGACCCCTTCTCTCCGCTCCCCATAACACCTGTATGCATGGTCCCAAACTGCTGGTCTGGGCAACTGGACTTCAGCTTTGTGGTGACCTATGTTGACAGGCATCAGTCAAAGCAATGTCAAAGCCAAGAGGTGGCCCTCTTTGTCCATCCATTGAGCTAAAACCTTTTCTTCTGTACAAGTGTTCATCACCATAACCCCTACAGCTGCTTCCTCTGCACTTGGCAAATGTGATCATCAGTGTGTTTGTATTGATCTATTTGTTAGTTTTGTTAGCAAAGCTCTCCTCTTTGCATCCCTCCAAAGGCCTCACCTTTCCTTCTTTATCAAGCATTAGCAACAGATTTCAACCTTCAAGGCTCCGCTAGCAAGTTTCTGTGAAGGCTGTATAAATACACATAGGCCATGACTCCTGCTGAAGTGAAGACGCATCCAGCATTCATTTCAGATAGTTCCTAGGCAAAGGTTTCAAAGGTGGCTTTTGCAGTTAGGCTCCAAGGAGAAGGATGGAAACTCCCATTTCCACCCTCACTGCTGGCACATTCCATAAATTCCTTACCTCTCCTCGCAGCACCTGAGGAGACCTGGAAAGCTGGCCACCTAAAAACAAACTGCATGAAATGCTGTGCTCCTTCTGGGCAGCTAGATACTTAAGACTGTTAAGGACCTTTAGTCATGAATCCTCTCTTAGACTGAAGTCCCAGAGCTGGAAAACAGGAGACAGCAATGGACTTCACGTCCAGTAGTTGGTGATGGCAATGTGGATAGAAGTAATGGGTGGCCCAGGTTCAAGTTCCGCACTCTTCCTGTTCTGAAGCAGGGACCTGAATCCCAGTTTCTCTGGGAAATACTCCAATCACTAGGCCATTGGATAGCTTTTTGTGAAGGATAAAATGTCCATGGTAGTTGTTTCACTGCACATAAAAGAAATAATTACATATTAAGCTGTAAGCAAAATTGAAAGGCTTTATAGCTAGACATTTAATCCCCTCAGCTAGGATAGCACAGTGAAAGTCTTTGTCATCCTAGCTAGAAGTGTGCACCACTAAATTGTATGCGTATTTTGGGATGTGTGTAATCTCCACCACCCGTCCCCAATCAGACACTAACTTTTATGGCAACTTCTCAGTTCCACCATCATAATCAGCTTCTCCCCCTGCCACAGCACAAAGTTTAGATACAAAAACAAGTCACTTCCATAAATAAAAAAAAAATGTAATACATTTCCCCCTGTAAATTCAGCATGAAAATGTTCTGCTGTTGCCAATGGCCAGCTAGAGTAACCCACGTGAACATCATTTCAGCAGCCACTGCTGAAATAGCCAGCAGCTCTGTGGAAGCCAAGAAGGACCATTATGAAGATCCTAATGTTGTGTAGTAGTATTTCATAACTACAGTATGATTTAGTAAATAGGGTGAAGAGTGAAGCTTGGAAAGCTCAGGAAAGCTGAGCTCTTTTGCTTATTTGAATTATTCCCATGGATTATGTCCATGCTTGTAGGACTGGTTCTTCTCTGGTCTCAGCTATCTATCACAGGTGCCCAGGGACACCACTGTGCTTTCCTTCTCAGAACAGCCTCTCTTAGGCTTAGGGCAAAACCACTGCCCTTGGCTTATATGGCAAACAAGAGATCCCTGCCTGTCCCAGGTTAGTTTCGGGCTCTGCCTCCAGACTGGAAGGGCTGCTGCATGTTGCCTTCAGAAAGGTGCAAAACCACCCTACATCCATTTTAGCCAGGCTGGTTGGTCAATGAAGACTGACAGGCTGGAGATCCCAACTCACCTGCCCAGCCAAGGCAGGGAGGGGGCAGCAGGGAGGTAAAATATGCAAAGGCAGAAACTGCTCGGTGTTCATGGACTGATATTCCCTTTGTGACTGCCAGCGCTATCAACAGGAAGTGTCATTTCGAGTCCCCCAGCATTGCCCCTCCTGCTCCTAGACCAACCATAATCATAATTCCCTTTGCAAAAAATAATCTTAAAGAGTGGTTATAAAAGCACAGCAACCCCAGTTAAAAGATGAGCAGTTTGAGTGTCGCTATTCTTGGCCAGGTGGATAATTGTCCTGCATATAGCCAGGGAGAGCTGGGCTCATGCCACTCAGCTCATCTTCCCAGCAAGGCCACCTCTGCCCCTCCGCTCCCGAGCAGCACGATGTTACATATCCAGGCGTGCCACTTGTCATCTTGGTGTCAGCCACTTCAGCATCTCTTCCTAGCAATGTTAGCTTCTGGGGAGAAAGGATGAAGGGGAACTTCCCTGTTTACCTTCAGACATGTCAGTCATTGCACATGAGCTGGAGTTTTCCAGCATGAATCATGTTCCCATGTTCCTGGCAGTATTAATGCAAATAAACACCCCAAAAGCAGAGCTTGAAAATAGGAGCAATGTTAAAAATGCCTGTATCATGGGTTTGCTTGCTTCTTTTTCCCTTTTCTTTCTTTTTAATTTGAAAAACAAAGAAACAAAAAACCCTATACATTTAAAATTGTTATTTTCTGAAGGCCCAAGACACGGATAACTGTAGCAGAATGAATCTGCCCGCTGCAAGCCAGTGTCAGGCCTCCCCATCCATAAGCCAGCACTCAAGGAGCTCTTGCAGTTATTTTAGTTGCCCATGCCCCCAGTGACCGAAGATGGGAGGTGGTGAAACGCAGTAAGTATGTATCCCAGCATCACAGTTCCCAGCACCTGGGAACCACTGGTGAATTTATCCTTGCCAGCCCAGCTGACATCCCATTACATCACAGGAAGTCTTTTCAGGATCTGTTGGATTGGGCCCCATGCAACTGGAAGATATTACTTATGTTTTAATACACACTTATGTTTACTTATGTTTTTTTTTAGCAGCAAACTATCTTGGTCAAGGCTGCAAAAGAAACTGTAGAAAACTCCCCAGAATGAGGTCTGGTGCCAGACTCCATCCTCATAATCCTTTTTGAAGTCCCCCAAATATCTGTCACAAGATAAACAGTAATGTTTCCACTGACAATTTATAAATAACGTATTTTGAACTCCCAAGTACAAGGTCTAGCTCTGCAAACAGAGAAGGAGCCCAGCCCCTTGCACAGCTACTCACTGCTCAGGGTTTTGGACAGACTACTCTCTGGAATGGCCTTTCTCCATCCTAGCAGGTAAATAACAACTTTTACCTACCTCATAAGCATGGTGACAGAGTCAAGACAGAATTTATTAAGCATTTCAAGGTCCTTGGAAAACAGGAATTACAGAACTACATGCTGATATGGTATCAGGCAGAACATTTTTTTTTTTTTTAGGATAGGTTGGTCTGTCTTATGGCAACATTAAGAACTCAGCTGAGATGCTCGAAGCATGAAATCCAGCACATTTCTCTCCTAAGAAAAGTCCCTTCTTCAAAGGATCATAAAAGGATGAATTGCTTTTTAACCAGTTTATGCGATAAGACAACTGTTACGGGCTATGAGCTTAACTGAGAATTTCCTCGGATTTGTGGGTTTAAGTTGGAATTGGAAATGCTTTTGGATGTGTTTGCACAGAAACGTGTGCATACTGGGGAGAAAAAGAAAATTTAGTGGGAGCTGCCAGTATCTGGCTGACAACCCAGCACACAGGGTATGTTGGAACTGATTCAGAGTCTTGTGCAATAAGTTTGTTTTGGGTTAAAAGAGGGCAGAAAAGATAAACTCCACTGAGATTGTGTTATGTGAGTCTATGGACAAGGGCTTGACTTTTGATGTACGTATATTTGGCAGCCAGTGCTGGAGATTTGTTTACAGGGTGTCATTTGAGGTTTGCTCTGATATACCCCGCAGGATACCTGCTGGGGTTATTTTGCTTGGAGCTTGCTCTTTTCAGCTGCTGCCTTTAACTTTCTTCAGCTGCTCAGGAGATATTTCCTAAAGGCAACTTATTCATACACTACACTGGGCTTGAACATTTCTGGTGTTTGTCCCTCCACTGCTCCCTCTTAAACCTTGCCTGACTAAGCAAATAAACCAGAGGCTTAAATATGTTCTTATGCATGCACATGCCAAAGAAAATACACATTAATTGACCCAAGGCCACACTGCCCTGCTCCTGGAGGGCCTGCAGACCCTCCTGAGGGACTGTGAGCTTCCTTTGCCGAAGGTCCCTCGATTGCTGTAGCGTGTTCACCCTCGAGGAGAGGTTACAGGTATTATGTGTTACTCTAGATACGCTTCGGATGAAGGCAGAAAGGTTTAATCTGTGTCACATAAGGATCTAACTCCAGAATATAACCTGAGAGACAGGGCATTTGAAACAAATCTCAGATCTGATTCCAGTTCTTCATCTGAATTGTTTAATCCTGTGTCTCACTGTGAATTATTTTATGATTTCCATCCACAGCTTGTTGTTAAATCAGTGAGTTCAAAATCTGCTTGTATTACACGCTTGAAGAACGTTTCTCATAAAGTTACATTTGCAGTTGTGTAGCGTGTAAGAAATCAGTTGTTCTCACTTAGCATGAGATTCCAGTAAGAGCCAGTCGGGCACACAACATCCGTCAAAAAATGTCTTTGATCTCCGCTGGCTGAATCAGTGATATCAGCCTTAAGGGACTCAAAGGATCCTCCGCCAACAGAGAGACTCTCAGAGTCACAAAACCTTTGTAAATAAGAGCTAAGCACTCTCTGGTGATGACACGGCCTGTTCTTGCTTTAGCCCCGGCCTAAGTACTGCACGGAAATGTCATTGATGCTTGACAGTGACTCTGTGGCTTTCCCACTAGAGACAGCATGGCCAGGGCTGGTCTTACCACATCAGTCACTACAAATTCCCTCAGGTTAAAAGGACCACATCTCATAAGCTGATGTGGCCGTGTGTGCTATGCAGTCTTTCCTATTATTTGCAACAAGAGATCACTGGCCATGGGGTGAGAAAGAAACGAAGGCAAAACATGAACTACTGAACCCTGAGTTGCTGGAAAGACAAGCTGTTTTCCTCTGCCCTCTCTTTTTCCCTGGCACGGGCTGCTGTGAATCATTTTGTCAGGCAGCGTGGCTGTGTGGCTGGGCACGGGGCCTGCCCAGGTGGGAAGCACCTCTCTGCGAGGTTAGCATGTTGTGGCTGTCTCCCCGGTAAGTGCCTGGACCCCCCGCAGCACACGAGAGATGGGGCAGGTAGCAGGAATGATGGCGATGGGGAGGAAGGAGGAGCAGTTTTCCCCCAGAGCACATGACAAGAACCAGCTTGAGTGGCAGGAAAAAAACCCATGACCTTCCAGCTGAAGCCTGTAGCACAATGCACAGGCAATTCAAGAGCTCCTGTGAGCTAGTCTCAGTTCTTGTATTCCCAGCTCTCACCTTTCTTTTAACATAGCTTAAGAATATTCAGGAGCACATATACTAAATAATTTTCTACAAACTTGCATGTTTGTAAGTTTTTTCTAACCAGCTGGTTTTTGGGTCTTCTGTTCAAGTGCACAAGTAATAATTTCTGACCAACTCCTCTGACCATTTTAACAACAACTATCTGCATTTCTATAACCCTCGTCACTTGGGCATGTCACCACTCAGTCCATGAGTGAAGGTGAAGACCACTCCTACTTACCAGGTCAATGATGCTTAGCAGAGGAAACGTGCCTGAGCTGATCGCAGCTAGACAGAGACAGATCTAAAATCTGAGCAGATCTTATCTCTATAAAGCTTCCATATTCTCCCCAGTTACTGACTGAGGGAGAGATCATTTATCGTATGGAAAAAAGGATTCATTTATATTGATTGGCCTTTCCCTGCCACTGTACACATTGTGTAACACCAGGGTACACTTATTCCACATCAGTAACTCTCAGCCCTGCTGCAATCTAAGTGCTCTCCCATTTAATTATTCAGGATGTCAGGGCGGGCAACCAGCTTAAAAAGAAAACTCAGAATGATCTAAAAAGAAATGAATGGGGTTTTCTTATAAAAAAAATCAGGAACCTTGATGCTATTTTTATTTCAAAAGATCTAGTTCCGGCAATAGTAGCTCAGTCGTTTCACTAGACAGAAGCCTATCAACATATAGGCTAATGCTAATTTTTTTCTTTAGAATTCAGTCCTGCTTGCTGTAATTGAGGTTAAAAACAGAAGTGTGAACTACACATTATTTTAATGTGTGAGAACGGAAGCAAAGCGTTAGCTGGAACAATAAAAGAGTTGCTTGCTTAAAAAAATATCAGGGGAGGGAGATCACTGTCTTCATCTCCTGGTCACATAATCCAGTGGTTGTTTTAAACAAATTAAACCAGACTGCTTTCTTTCTTTGCGTTCGAGCAAAACAGAGTTTTCAGCCAGCAGATATTCAATTTTCCTAGCTAGTTTTTGGATGCTGGCCATGTGTGATTAGTGACCTATTTTCACTGCAATGAGATCAGCTATGTTTGTAAGACCCTGAATCAGCAGATTTGTCCTTATTCCCGGCTCTGCCTGCCAGAGTGCCGAGCCAGGCCCTTTCTCTGAGCGTGCTGCTCTTCTGTCTCTGTATAGATCTGTAGGAAACACTGCTCGGTCATAAAGGAGCTGTACTGGTACCTCCCAGGCCAGGACCACCAGGATCCATGGTATACAAGCTGTTGATGCTGCTGAACTTGAAATTTTCTTTGTCTAATTAAAAGAGCCTAGGAATAGAAGAAACCTGTGCTATTTGCAGGAATTATAATCCCTCCTGGGTAACGATGTTAGAAAAAAAACAGAAGGGGCAGAAGCGGCAGTCAGAGAAGGATCCTGGGGCTTTAGCTTTAAACCTGAAGCAGTTCTGGTCACAAACACCTGTAGCAGACTCTTGCCTTTGGAAAACATGCATCATAACCCACAGTTTGCCAGTACTGCATTAATTATCATTTCCTAATGCAATTTTGAGGTCACCTCCAAAGTCTTACGCTGCTGTTTGCCACCAAAGCCTAGGGCAGTGTCTGTGCAAGTTTGCTGGTGCTACCTGGACTGACTCATACAGAGCTGATGCTCACAGGAAACTTTAGGCTGGAAGAGACCCCACAGAGGTCATCAGGTCCCTGCTCAGAGAAGGGACGGATGAGATTGGGTTGCCCAGGCACCCCTCAGTCAAGTTTTGGTGACTCAAAATTAAGTATGCCTTGTCCAGGATCTATTCTTCTGGGATGAAGTCTGTTTGGATTAGTATATTTAAAGATAGGTTTGAGAGAAACTGTTATACGTAAAGAGCTGCGACAGAGACCAGAAATCTGACTGCAGTTCCTTTTCACTTAGCCCCATGGCTGCTGGTGCCAGCAGCACAGGGAGAGGAATTGCTGGTGGCAAACAGGCAGTGGTCAAAACCTGTCCCCAGTGAGCAGCCAAGATCAAGGGAAGAGAAGGAAATAAGGACAGACAAATTTCTCTCCTAGCAGCCAGAAAAAGGAAAGAGATCAGCAATGGCTCACATCCTGCCTTCATTTACCTCTTCTCCTGTGGCTGTTGGCTCAAAGCGATGCCTCACTGGGATTAAGGTGTTGCTCTCCTCTTCATTTAAACCCAGGGGACCACCTCCGGGATGAAGTGATGTAAGAAGGGCTGAATTCAGTCTTGTGGTCTCCAGTGAAAAGCACTGTAGTGCATCACCTGAAATGTCCTTGCAGTGCTCGTAGAGACTGCACCATCACCAGCAACTTTGGGATTTTGCCCCACATGGCTGTGTGATGAGGGCCTCCCTGGTGATGGAGCCTCCATCCAGACCTTTGAGGAGAAAATAATTTACTCCAAAGGCAGAGGTCAAAACCAGCTCTTGTGAGTGTTGTGTACCTGACTGCCTCTTGCTGGAATACCATGGTGAGTAAAAACCACTGCTTTCTGTGAGTTTCACTAAAAAATATATACAATTTTTGTGACAGTCATGTGTCTGACACGTTGTCTTCTTTTATTCTCCTCTGCAAGTTCAAACTACCATACTTGCCTGGTAACCTTTATTCTCCACTGCCACCCCTGTGTGATCCTGAGAGGCCATTAAAATGCCAAAGATCTGAGTGTGAAACGAAGAGGGCTGACATCTCTGCCAGCATGACTTCATGGACGCCAGTAGCCCAGGGAATTGAGCTATGCTAGGGAATCATCTAAGATTTTAAGTTCGAGTCCTGTCCCCTTAGTGTTGTAGACATTATCTTTTTGCTTTCACAATGAGTGACAAGCTGAAATGCCAGCCCTCAGGTATGTGACAGCAACATGGGATGCTATGAAAAGCCAAGCTCCTTCTGAAACAATGGGAATGATTTCATTAAGTTAAAATCTCTGAGGACTCGTTAAGGCAGATGCAGTAGTGAGAATGACAAAGGCCATTATGCAGGAGATGTGCTGTGGACAGTAAATTCAGTCAGAGCTGGGCAGGCGGTGAATACAGCACGGGTTAAAGCACTTGTGATCTCCTGTGCCAGGTCACCTTCCTGCTACCACAGACCTTGAGGAATGTCCTTGAGTCTCTGCATGCCTTTTACAAATAGCTTTGCAGTGACTGATGTGCTTGGGTTTTCCTTCTGGATATGAAGCATCACTGCATTTTAGCCATTTCTTTGTTGTTTGCTGCCTCCAACAGGATTACTGGGAAATTTTCCTCCATCAGTGACAAAAGATCCGCAACAATGAGAGCAGCTGCCTTTGAGGCTCACAGAGGAGGGCAGAATGGTTCTGAGAAACAAGCAAGAGGTTTGCACAGAAGTCAAGAGAAGTCAGCTAGAAATTAGGACAACTCCAGATTGATAACTATCTCTTGTCATAGCTGTTTAAGTAGTAAAAAAAACAGTTTAAACGTTTATGAATAACAACAGTCCTGTTTAAAAAAATATAAAAACAAACTGATTTTTTGAAAATAAAACAAGATGATACTTTCATTCCTCCAAGGTCATTCTTGGACGTTTTATCTCTGTGAAAGTGCAGAGGAAATGGGAGGAGATTGCTGCGGGCCACCTCTAAAGCCAAAACTTCAGGCGCCATCTAAGCCATCTCCATATTCTTAGACACCTGCTAGCACAGGATCTTTGAACCCCAAGTGCAAAGTCTTGGTCATAAGGTTAACTAGGACTAACGAAACCTGAGCTTAAGTCCAAAGTTTCAAGAAAGGTCAACCAGATTGCTGGCTGCTAGAAAAATATGAGTGTGCTGCTTGACTTGGAGAAGTGAAACTGCTAAACATAAGCTCAAGTGTGAATGGGTTAACAAATGTGTGTGTGTGCTTACACATGCACACAAACACACAGAGAGAG
>VZTL01076957.1:0-14487 GCA_013400535.1 Scopus umbretta | reverse complement strand
TTGGCTACTTGGCAAATGAGAGTCAGTGTACATTGTGAAATTGTTGCCCAGATACTCATTAACAGTGGGTTGGGGGGCAGAATCTAGGTTTTAGCATCTTGATATAGGGTAACACCTACACAAGCGATCAAGTCTCCCAAGCAGGATATCTGGTTGCTGTCTGGATGGTTGTGGAAGTCTGCGTTCCAAGGACCCTTGCAGTGGTGTCTTTGGCTGGATCAAATGAGATTCCCTGAACTGCTGTTTAGCTTAGTTTTGACAATGCAGCTAGTCCATGATCCTATATGACTGCTATAGCATATGCATGATCCGTTGCTGCTGATTGTCTTGATTTATGTGCAGAACATCTCCTGTCTTTAACTATGTACAAAAACATTGTCCTGTGTTACTATTTCTGCACCTGCAGGAACAATTTCTACAGTGTATTTATAATTCTGTGTACAATTTGGAGCAGGAATGGCCTGGGCAGTCTCTAGAAGGGGCCATATTTTCCATGCAGGTTGCTAATTGACTCATTAAAACACATGAATTGATCTGTGCAAAGTAGGAGCTGCATGTGGGACTCTTCAAGATAGTGCAGAATTCCCACCTGGACTGCTCCGACACCGATTAGCCAAATACTTAACTGCAAAGGCAGCTTGACTTCAGTCAATCACCTTATTTCAAGTTGGTCCGTTATCTCATCTAGGCAGGTGGACAGCTGGGGAGTAGCTAGACCGCCCAGGGAATCAGTAGCTCAGCGTGGTGGGTGTTGCACACAGGAACAGCTGTGCTACCCAGCTGCACTGCAGTACACCCCTCGGACAAGTTTGCATTTCATGCTTGTGGCTTAAGTTCTATAGTTCTTGCCGCAAAGTCACATGTATGGGAGAAAACAGGTCTAGTTTGGTTTCTGCATTCCTTACAAACTCAGGAAATTACGTGACTTCAGTTTTAAGGTCACGTGAGTGCTGAGACTGTCAGGTGCTGAAGCTGAGAGTGCCAGAAAAGAAAACCCTACAAGCCAGGAGCTAACCCGAGAAGAGAGGAGACACATTAAGGGTGCCTGGCCCAGCAAAAGACTGCCACCTGGTTCAGACCAGTGACATTGGTGCTAGTGACCCAACTGAGAGACTGACCTTCTCTTCCTGCCCCTCAAACTCTGGCCTCAGGCATTTGTCAGCTTGTTTGCTGTTTTAAAGGCTCGCCAGGTATACAAGGTCTAACTCGAGGTTAGAGCCATCTAAGAGTGCTGCAGGAAGCAGGAGAGATCAGTGTGGTAGGGAATATTGTGGTGAGATTTTTTCTAGTGAAAACAGGGAAGATTGTCAGTATGGGCTCCATGTGCACGCTTGAGAAAGTGAAGTAGCTTGCTTACAGTCTAATAGAGCAGAAGCAAGCTGAATAGCAGGGCAGTTTTCTGTTGTACTAGGCAAGCACAGAACGTGATGCACCAGCTGGAAATTGAAGCATGACAAATTCAGATTATAGATAAGGTGTACATTTTTGACAATGGAAGTAATCAACCTCTGGAACAATGTACAAGAGATATGTATATACACACAAAGATAGTCTTTTAGTTGAAAATCTTTATATCAAGTTTGGAGACCTTTCTAAAACGCATGCTCCGTTTCAGCTACAAGTTGTTCAGCTTGGTACAGGAATTATTTGGTTTCATTTTGTGGTTTGTTCTGTGTTGGACCTTACGCAGTGTTTTTATACATGTCTCTTGACCTCTTGACATTAAATTTACGAATACTTGATGTTAGACTGATCATGTCATGTTTTTAGAGATGTTAAAAGAAGTATGCTTATTTGGGTCACGATAGTCTTACAGTTCTGTGCTCTTCTGCCCTCCAGCTGATGGTATCTGCCCAGATGCCACAGGTTGGTGTGAGAGGGAGATTTTGCTGTATGGATTCTAGTGTTGTGAAATTAGTTCTTTTGAATACCTACTTCAGTCTTCTGGAAAGATGTCTTTTTTGAAAATACTTTAATTTTTAATGTCTGTATAGGACACTCTGTAGTGTAGTCTAGTCCGTAACAAATTAATTATCTCAAAAGAAAATTTTCTGGGAGAATGTAATTATTTTCTCTGATTCTTTGTCTTAATCCTGTGCACGGTGCATCTCAATCTTCAGGGTGAGGGAAGTTCATAGCCATTAGTACCTGTGGGACTAAAGAGTCTCCTTCCTTCTCAACACTCCTGCTCCAGAAGAATATTGATTCTGTTTTCTGTTTAAGACAGATTGTTCAGTCAAGTTCTATTCTCAGAATAATACCAAAGTTAAATTTTACACAACCCCCCCAATAATTTAAATAATGCTTGTACTTATTTTATGTTTTAATGCATCATTTTTCCTGAATGCAAAACTGGCTAAATCGAACCCATTTATTGTAACATTTTTCTTTCTCTTTGAAGGTGTGTGAAAGAACATATACCTAATGAGATGCAAAATATTCCTTTTTATAGAAAATGCAAGGTGCTAAATATATGTTTCTGTTTTTACAGGCTAAAGCCTATCTAAAGATAGCTATGGAAATAGTAAGACGACTGCCAATACCTCCTGCTTGAAGTGTTTGTCACTGAAACTTACCAAAAAAGCAATCTTTTGGTGCGACCAATGCAGAAGAGTCCTGCTACCTTATTACGTGGATGCCATATTTTAGTTGAAGAACTTTTTTAGGAGTTAATTTACCAGAGGTTAAATTATGATTGTGATATTTACTGTTTTTCAAATAATTGTTTGGCCATGTCCAGATGGATAGAAGTATGCAAAAGATTATGTAGACAATATTTAACTGCTGGATTGTAACATCATCAAACAAGAAGGGATGAAGGACATTTTTCACATGTGTCCTGTTTTAAGGTCAAGAATGAAAAAAAGCTGCTCCAGCCAAGCAGAATGATGAGAGGGATGCCCAGGCATAAATTCTTAAAAAATTATATTTGCCATCCTCTGATTTCTGTCAATTTTGGTTCAACTTTTTACTTTGTTAACTACCAAGCTGACTTTAAGTTCTGCAAGATTTTAAGAAGCAAATTCAGTTTTGTAACTGCAATACTTCTATGTGTTCATCTTAAAAGAAAAATTTTAAAATTCCACATATACTCAGAAGAGTACTTGATCATGAGCCAGTTTATTCATTGCTGGATAATGTTTGATCATGAGGCAATTCACAGTTTAGTGGAGAATGGATTACATGACCCTGAGGCTTATTTCTGGACTGCTTTGCATTATAATGGACCCAGACCGAAGAGTAGGTAACCAGCAAGGTCTTCACTGAAACCCAGATGTTGTGTCTGAGCTCAGTTTGCCAGGGGGTGCAAACGATCAAGATAAATTAAATTTGTGATCGCATATTCCTATTACAGCGCAGCAACTTGGAATTTGAATATAAAGATACATTTCTGAAGTAAAGAAAAGTTTGGTCTTCAAACTGCATGGCCTTCTGGTTTGTTTTTTCATTGCCTTATATTTCTGTGATCTTTATTTTTGTGTTTGTGTGTGGAAGTGGAAGAATATGCCTTCAGGGAATGAGTTTCCATTTACAATTACATGTCTGAGTTGACATTTAGGCTTTTTCATTTACACAATCAAGTATGAGTATCTTAAACATACATCTTAACCATACTATACTTGGAATTTAACCATTCTAGGGAGTTCTGCTGTTGACCTCTTTGGGACCAAGATTTTCCCTGTAGTCCAAATAATAATTCACAATTTTGGATGTAGTTCTTTCTGCTTATTGAAGTGATACAACATAAAAAGTTGGTATACATTTATGTTAAGATTATTTAAGTAATATGTACCTAGAATTTACATGGGAAAGCTAGACACAAATTATGGGTTGAATTTCAAGCTTAGGTGATTTTGTAAACATGTAAATTATATGGTCCAAAACTGTTGATTTTTTGCTTGAAGTCAATCCCTGAACCAACTCGCCTGCATGAGATCTCATATCAGTGTTCAGCTTTTTCAGTAGCAGATTATCCCAGGCCTGTAGAATTGACACAATTTTTCACTTCCTTTCAGTTGTCTAATATATTTTACAAAAATTAAAGCTGGCTTAGTGTTCTGCCTGTTCATATTTTATTGATACCGTACTGGGTTTTTTAATTGAGTTTTATCTCTACACATTATTTATTCACTTCTGCTTTACATATTGTAATTGTTGATATGTATGTCTGTAATCCTGTGGTTGTTTTGGCATAGTATAATCATAAGTTTCAGTGGAAAAACTGGGATTTCTGACTGACTTTTAACAAAAGACTGTGATACTTCCTGAACTTTAGTATTTGTTATTTTCATTCTGTTAAAAAGAATGTTTGTGATACCCAGCTCATGTTGAGACTGGGTGAACAATCAGTGTACAGATATAAGGTTGTTTGTTTCCCCTTTCTTTTCTTTCTCATTATTTCTGGGGTTAGTTGAAGGATGAAATTTGCTTTCAAATGTCCTTCTACTTTTACTCCTTTTTATTTTTTTTTCCTTTTAATTAAGTACTGTGGTTTTGCTCTGTTGAATCTTTCACCTGCAGAACTATTTTGAATGCCTTTATCAGGGAACTGGTTATAATGATTAAATACAATTTCTAAGCCAATCTGAAAATTCATACTTAATTAACATTTTTGTGGAAGGATCACACAATGTAGTAGGTGAAACCTGATTTATTGATTAAAAGTTGTCAGTCATTTAAAATATATATAATTGTGCAGAGTAGGTAGGACATTTCTGCATTTAAAGATAGCAATGGTCAAACTAGATTTAAAATGAGAACGTATTTGCTTTACTTTCCTCATTCTCCGAGTGAAAAACTATCTGTTTCCCAGCCTTGCTCCTGCAAAGGAACTGAAGGGCATTGACATAGTGTTCTTGCCACTTAATGGCACATTTAGAAACACTTTTGTTTTATTTTGCAGTCCGCTGTTAAATACATACTAACAAATTCTAGTCAACATACTAGATTTGGAATTGTAGTTCATAAAATCACTGATATAAGTGATTGGATTGGGGAGGTGGTGGTTGGATCAGTCGGAGGTTGAGCAGGAGATAGTGGCATTTAACCATAGTTTATAAATATAGATTATAGACTTGACATACAGTGGTGTTTGCTCTATTCAACTCCAATATTTTACTTTCATCTCTGTGATATTTCCTAGTGTACTCGTACATTTTTTTCTGAAAATGCTAATCCTAACCATAGGACCTGGCTTTCCTAAGCTGTATGGATAGATGCTCTTTGCTCAGGAGCAATGGAGACTTACTGCAAAATTACGGTGATCATGGGTTACAGCACAGAATTATTAAAGTCTGCAGCATTGTAAGCTGCAGTTACACCCTGCAAAATCCCACAGAGGAGGAGGAAGAAAGAGGAAGGCTGGGGAGGCACGGGGCCAAGCAGGCAGAGGAGTGGGGACAGAGATCAGTATCAGTCCCCAGTTACCGCCCATATATGTTAAGAGCGCGGTTTCCCGGGTCGCCTGGCATCACTGTCAGAGTTATTTGCTTTCCTGTTCACAATATGGCCCCTTGTATAGAGACCACAGTTGTGTTTGCAGATAATTCCTGTTGTTTTCTTGGGTGAGGAGCATATGGGTTGTGTCTTACCGCGGTGCATTTCCTGGCTTTCACAAGTTTGGGTTTTAGTGAAACTCGGAGAGTATGAAATTGTTGGTCTTGGTGAAGTATTTTGCTACAAAATTTTGACTGCGATGTTCAAGTCATTGTGAACTGTTGAGCCACCGAGACTAAGGGCTGTGCACTTCTTCAAATGTTAAATTTCTCACAATAACAACAAAATTTTTAATTGTTCTTTGAAGCGATGAGAGGAAAGTAGTTTGCAAATCAGCTTTTTTTGACTCGTTCAAGTTTAAACTACAGCCCATTTTAGTTGTTCTGACTGATGATCACGGTGATGAAATAACAGTGCAGAGGAAAAACAGCAGAAGCTGGTCATCTTTAGCGTATTAACGAAAAGCTCCTGTAGTTCTGAACTGGCTTCAAATGAGTTGGACTCGCTTGGATCCAGTGCAGCAGCTGAATCCCCCCAACAGTATGCATCCCTTAGTAAGTACATGGTTTTCACCTGGACCTACTCAAACTCCCTGTTGGGTTTCGCCCTGCTTGTGATGCAGTTAGTGCTGATGAGAGCAGGCTTAGATCTGCAGGTGCTGCATACTGGTTTGTTGCTAACTTTGTTCAGGATATTATTGGGTCCCCTAATGTAAACCAAAGGCTGCAATCAAGGGGGGAAAGGGGAAAAAAACGGAGTAAAGAAGGGTGAATTGCACGCCTGTGGGAATATTTCCAGGTTCCCAGAGGCTCTGCCGTAATAATGTTGGGCTTGTAGGTGCACGAATATATGTGGGAGAATAACAGCAGGAGAGCAACAGGAGAGGAAAACCCTTCTGTTGCTTATGTGAAAGGCTAAAGAGCTGTGAGAGGCTCTGAGGGCCACAGCACTGATTTGCAAAGGCTAAGACAGCGAAGATGCTGTGCAACAACATAAAGGGGATTTCGGTACTTAATGCCAGCTGTGCAAAGCTTCTGTCAGAGCATCCCCAAGCCCAAGACTGGCACGTGAGCTCTGTGCCGGAATCCCCAAGTCGCAGGCTCTGCTCCCGTCCTTCCAGAATACCATTGGTGGGGGGAGGATCTCCATGCTTACTTTTCCACAAGGTTTGCGCTATTTGCCCAAGGTGCAAGAAACTCATTCTACACCTGGCTTTGGCTGAGAAGATTCAAATCCATAGCTCCTAAACTTAGGAGAGGTCCTCAGCCACCTGGCTTAGTCTTTGCTAAGGACGAGCAAGGAGCATTCATCACTTCTTCTGATAAAGCTGTATCGCTTGTGGAAGAAATAAGGAACATAGTCCTAGTCACAGCTAATTATTTTTTTAGCCTGATGACTTGGGCTGGACTTTGATCCTTGCTTCCAGCTTTATTGATGATTTTTACCTAATGAGTCTATGAATAAAATAATCAATTTGCAGGATATCTGGCATCGTAGCTGCTTACAGACTTGAGAAAAGGCTGGGAGGTTCTGCTTTTGGATTTTGATACCCATGTGTCATTTTAGTTTCTCATGGCCACATCTGGGCCTATATTGTTGTCCTCATTTTTATTTAACGGGAATGATTCCTAGCAGAGTTGGTTAGGGAGAAAGGCTCCTGCTTAAGGGCGCTTGGCAATAAGATGAATCTGAATTGCTGATTGAATTTCAGAATTGACTTTGTAATAACAGGAGTTATAATGGTGATTATATTTTATTTTGGCAGTGTATCAGCCAAGGCACCAGTATGTCAGCCACATATCACAAAAACACAGCAAAAGAAAAAATTAATTCCAAAAGTAGTTTTCAGCCTAAAATTTAAGACTTATCTTTTTTTGTGGATTCTGCTTTACATTATGAAGATACTAAGTCTGAAGAAAAGGTATATTCAAAGGTCTGTATTTTTCCATTGTCTTCATGAATTCAGGGAGGATTTTTTTTCCCAGCAAAAAGAGGACAGGCACAGCTCATCATTCCTTATGCGCCTGTTCCTCTCAGTTTCTCCATTTGTATCAGTCTGGTTCTGAATACCCACTTTAATCAATGCAAATAAATGACTTCTCCTAGGGAGTACGCGAGTCTTCGAACAAGCTCGTGGGGGGGGAGAACATCTGTTGTCCTTTAACATCGTTTTGAGGGCTTACAGATTGATTTGAAGTATTTTCACTCATACCACTGGGATTTTCTGAAACTTGGGTTATTTCCTGTGGTCCAGAGGTTTTGTCTGTTCTGCGAGGGAAAGACAGGAGACTCCCCACGCTTGCCTCCCCATGCATGCTTCCAACGTCTATTTTAAGAATACAAACTTCTGGTTACTTTTTCTGAAAAGTGTTAGCTTATTTATAATGACTTTCTAATGGTACTTAGGAGAACTTTTTCCTTTTTACTTTCAGTGATTTCAATTTTTTTTTCCAAGTAATATTGAAGAAATACTATAATGTACTTTTAAAGCCCAGTTTGGCTGCATATTTGGGAGAAATAAAGAGAGTGAGAAACTATCTTATTAAGCCAAGCCCATATTCTGTAGATTTAATTTTGGAGCGTTCCTCCAGTGTGTAAATGTCGCAAATATTTTTACATCTCATTAAGGTAAACTGTTAAAATGAACAAAAGTTCAGGAGCCCGAACGCTTTCCTGCTCCGCAGTAAGCATTTTTGAGGGTGGCGTGAGATGTGTCCGTAGGCTGGTCAGACAGGCCAGGATGGGTTTAGGTGTCGTTTTATCTGCTGAATCAGGAAGTTTCTACGGGTCTCTTTTTAGAGGAGGAATTTCCATATAAACAGGCTTTTGTCTGTGATACCTTGAGGCCTCTAATTAATTACATTTCAGATGGAGTCGGGGAGGTTTGGGTTCACACTCCTCACTTCCTCCTGCAGGATAATAGGACCCAGTGGCTATTTTGGAGAGTTACTTTTTAAAACAAGCATTAAAAGGCTGGGAAAATGTGCCTCGTAAGCATCTAGGCTTTGAAAACTTAGTCTAATAAACCCACGTTTGTTTGTGAGTGCCAGCACTACTGGCATCTCTTTTGTAATGCTTTAATATCCTGAGCTTTTAGAAAGCCTGTGAATTTGTTGCTTGTTTGCACTTTTTTATAAATGCGTGTTTTACAAATGCATTTTGTATTAACACAGACACTGCTGCTTCACTTCTGGCTTAATTTCTCTACAGTGTAAATAAAACTCTTTTTGTAAAGCAGTCTTCCTTGACTATTAGTAGCACATCTAGAAAGTTATTCCTCCAGAGAAAGCAGTGACAGGGCTGTTGGATGCTGAATGCCTTCTTCCCTGTTGGGTTAATGTAGAAAATTGTAATTGCTGTCTCGGTGAATGTTGTTGGTTTTGTTACCCTGATGGGAAATACATCTTCACTAATACAAAATGAAACTGCTGATAAAACGCCTTTTAATTATTAAGATCTTGTAGCTCATGAACATTGAAAACAGCACACGCTAGGATAACTCATTTAAAATATTCCTATCTTTACACTTTTTAAGTGTGGTTTTTAAGGAAGAAGTAGTAAGACAGACGTTTGGACAAACTCTCTGCTGTTGAAATGGATTGCTTTCCACTGGCTGAAAAGGTCTGCCATTTTCAAAAAAAATAACTCACACAAGTTCAGTATTACTATTCACCGTAGTGCCTGTGTACGGAATCCTGTATATGAATCTGCAGTAGCGGGTGACAGGAGGGGAGAGGGATGACGTACCAGTATCTGCCTGGAATGACCTCATGCCAGGAAGCAGTAGGAATTTGTTTGGCACAGCAAAAATACAAGCAGAATTACATTTTTAGTGAAGGCAGATAGGTCAGGGGAAAGCAGGGGATGTCTTGCTAGTTTGTAAATGTGACTGGCATATGAAAGGAAGTAAAACATTTACACTGTCAGAAATAAAATTGGGAATGTGTCTGTCCCACTTCTGCCAGAAATGTGCAGTCAGGGAATATGTGACCTGG
Source organism: Scopus umbretta (assembly GCA_013400535.1). Taxonomy (NCBI): domain Eukaryota; kingdom Metazoa; phylum Chordata; class Aves; order Pelecaniformes; family Scopidae; genus Scopus; species Scopus umbretta. Next base: position 4,996 of record VZTL01076957.1, on the reverse strand, counting down.
GGTGCCTGGCACCCCAGGAACGTGTTGATCCTGGTGCTGCAGAAGGATGGCAGGACAGAATCATCAGATCTCTGCAGATCATCAGAGCCCTCATTTATGGCACAATTCCTGCATGTTAGGGAAGCTATTGAAACATACATTTACAAACGAGCAGTTGAAAACAGTTGCCACGGAACGCTGCTTGAGGAACGGGATGTCTCAGTTCTTGGTCAGTCTGTTTTACATCAGAAAACATGCCGTTCCAGGGTGGTGGTTTATCAAAGTTAGCATTTTAGCTGTCTTTGCCACAGGAGCTGAAGTTGAATACAACAGCAGGGTACATAATCACTGTGGAGCACTTTTGCTGACATGTGGGTGAGACCAACAACCAAGGAGTCATTTTGAATTCCTTACTGAATTACTATACCAGAGCTTAATGTACAGTAACCTGAAGTTTCATCCTATTCCAATCATTTTTTTTCCAGACAAAGTGTTTCATGTTTCCTTTTCCAGCACTTTACTCCTGTCAGTGGTCAGATAAAGATAAAAAGATTTACGTACAGGGGCTCCTAGAGGGAATTTCATGCTTTGAAGTGAGATTATATAATTTTCTTCAAAGGAAAATGATGAACAATGGGGTAGTTCTTTATTTTCTGTTTAGTTTTCAGAAACTACAGTCGCCATAAGATACCAATTGGACATCATTTTGGCTAGTCAGATTGGAACTCTTCTCACCAGGTGCTAATCAGATCTTGAGAATACAAGCACACAAGCAACGTGAAGCTCTGGCTTTTTTGTATATGAATGCCTTTATTTAACCTTATCTTCACTGGCATGGGAACGATAATGAACTGTGGCAGATGAAATGCAAAAGACATTTGAGAAGCATATGAGTTAATTGTCACAGCCGAGGATCATGAAGACATAGCTGTTGAACCCACATTTCTCATGCAGCGTGTACATGCACTGACGCTGGAGGAGCCGGGAGCATTCAAATAGTACCACAGAAGTTTCCACTTCCTAAGTGAACTCCAAACTCATTCTGTGATTTGTGACTGAGAAAAGTCACGCCTTAAACGGTGACAGTGGTGGAACCTTTGGACTGCACGGCCGCACGGCCCTAACGCAGGAGGTGACTCACCGCAATGTTCTTCACGTTGCGATCTGCTCTCCCCAGGAAAACGGGGATCTCTGTGCTCCGTAATGTATCAGGGCTTCTTACCAGACTGTGCGATATCCCTGCTGGGGCTGGCGCTGGTCAGTATTTATTAGTAGCTGGTACTCTGTTTGTAGGACGGTTGCTGCGTCTAATACTTGGGAACCATGTTCTTAAATTGCACCTGGCGGCACCTGGCAGTTGTTATGGGCTCTGATCGCTGCTTTGATTTACTTTCCGCCTGAGTAATGCCGTGTTATTTGTAGGCATTGTGTGGCCCTGCGTGTCCAAAGTGCTGCCATTCACAAGATAAAATCCTGCACCGAGAATGACCCTCTGGCAATGGCGCCTTAGCCTTGTAACTCCATCGCTTTGGGAAGAGCTCTGCATGGGCGCTGGGAGAGTGTGGCAGAGCCGTCCGCTCTCCTCTTCGCCGCAAAGAACTTACTAGGGCCTGTTGGGACGCAGGGGTGACTGAGGGTCGATGAAAGGGCGGGTGGAATGTAGCCTTTGTGTTATGTTTGAACACGAAACCAGTAAGGAAGGAAACTTGAAGGAAAGCTGGAACCTCTCTGCTGGTTTTTTGGCCTTTTCACAAGGAAGACCCCTCTTTTGCAGCTTTGTAAATTAGCTGTTTGAAGTCACATGGCTTTGATAAACTCTGGTTTTACTGTTTGTGTTACTGTAATCATAAAAAGCTAAGTGGGCTCTCTGCGCACATTTCATCCAAAGCTATGTTGCATATTATTCTTCAATTATGTTGAATATGTCCTGATATTTTTGTGTCGTTCTATTCTGGTTGACTGTTAACAGACTGATCGCTGATTATTTTAGTAATATTACTTACTGCAGCACTTTGTAAAATAGATAATTATTTCCCCCTGTATATGTTAGGAAAATGCCCCATTGTGCTCTCATGCATGCAGTACCTCTCTTGCTTTTCATTGGGGCTCAACTGCAAAAAAAGGAGAAGAAATACACACTTGGTTTCTTTTTAACTAACTGTACGTTTTGAAAAATCCTTTACTTACTCTAAAGTGTGCTTGTCAAGCAATACTTACAGCAAAATGCAGACATGTCTAACTAATGTGCTTTTATTGTTCTCCAGGTTCTTTTGAGAGTGTGTTATTCGCAATCTTTAAAAAGAACTGTTTTCTTTTTAAGAAGTGGCAGTGTTTAATATGTTCAACTAAGAAACAAAACTCAGAAAACCATTTATGATACAGTTTTATAGTTTCTGATGGGGCATATAAAATGCATCATTTCTATCACCTGTGCTCTCTAGCTTAGTGCTACTAAAGTATAAAAGAATAGAGCCAGGCAGTCACGGAGAAGAAGTGGTCAATGTGAAATGTGAAGAAGATGATCTGTTGTTTGCGTTGTAGCGTAGAGAAGGTAAGAAGTTGCCTGCATCTCAAAGCCAAGCTCTAAGAGTAGTGATCTCTGCAAATTAGAAATACTATGACTTGTAATCTCTAGTTGTAAATAAGAATTCATTTCACTCCTGTGATGTGTTGTAGAGAACCAGATCACTGTCTCTCTGTAGGAGGCCAGTTAACTGCTCGACAAGACTGGCAGCAGTGAAGTTTCCTAGCAAGGAATGCCTTACTCGTCAAGAGGATTATTGCATTTCGATTAAGATCAATTTATTGGCATTACTGTACACAAACAATTTGATTTAACCCTTGAAATTGCTGAATGTTGACCTCCAGGGATTTTGTCCTGTAAGGCATCTGAGACTTTAATTTGGCAGGTGGTCAAAAATCATTGACTGACCTCCCATCGGAGGCGCACAGCTCTGCTTGTGCATGGGGGAGGCATGTGTCGCAGAGGTTGCACTGATTCATCCATCATCTCTCCCAGGAAACCGCTGCCTGGCTCACTTCAAGCCTTGCTTCCCCTAAGGGAGTTTTGAGCATTCGTGCTCTTTTAACGAGCTACATTGGAAGATACTCTTGTGAAGAAGCAATTCCACAAGAGCCGAAATACTGTCAAAGCTAATTCATCCTGGAGCTTGTATTAGCTGCTCATTACCAGTGTTTGTCATTATGTTTTCTTCAGCTGTTGTTTTGGTGTAAGCAATGTCATCTGGCAACGGCAGAGAATCACACTGCTTTCAGAGGGTTAGATGCAGTTTAAGTGTGTTTCTAGCAGTGAGCAATCATCTGCAGACTAGCATCTCATTCTGGGGGACACCGGTTCTGCAAACCGGTCCAGATTTCAGCCGAACGGCGCTGTTTGCTGTGGTACCAACGCTGTTGTTTCTAGTCGGGCGGTGCAGCCGACTTGCCCGGCCTTGTGCAAAGCAAGTACGGCGTAGAGCTGCTCTGCGTCGGGCCCCAGCAACACGCGGGCTGATGGCAGTCTGGTGCGGTGATTCTGAGAGCAGTACTGCTGAAGGGGCGCTCCTAGGGACCGCAAAGCATTCGCGAAGTGTTGGTGTTTGTAATATACGCCCTGGACCGACGGCCTGCCTTGTGTCACAGGGGCTCAAAACACTAGCTCCCTCTGGAAAGGGGGAAATAAGCCCCCTTAATTCACTGTGAGGGCTATAAAATGGAGGTGCTTTTCCTAACGTTTCGCAGTATGGGAAATTTTTTCCCAACCCAGTGACCCCTTGGGAGACAGAGTAGGCTGTGGGAAGAGGCTACCAGCCCTGGGGCTCAGTGACAGGCCGAGCAAGGCTCATCTCCTAGAGCCCACGATGAGGGCACAGCCCATCCCTGCTGCTTCCTAATGGATTTCATCCTTTAATTCTCCATAGAGTGTAAGTCGAATCCAGGCATTACAGACTCCTTTTCCACCCTGCCCAGCACTGCCTGCCTGTTCCTTGGGATTGGTGAGAAGGGTGTGTGTCGGGTGCGATCTGCTCGGGTGCCACGCCAATGGAAGGGGAAGGTGGTGATGGTTTTCAGCAAGGGGTTGAAGCCCTGTGTGCAAAGGCAAGTACTGGGACTGCACAGAAATGGAGATACACAGGAGTCTCTCTGCATTTGCAAACTAACTGCAGGTTTTGTTTAAAGAAAAATGTCCTGCAGAAGTGTGGTTTTTCACTAGGAGGAAAGGAAGAGGGAGAGCAGAAGGAGTAAAGAGTTGTGGTTGCATAGGGAAGCTCTCACACGTGTAACTAAGACAATTATTCTCCAGTTTAGAAATTTGAGCTAGGTCCTCTCTTCCAAAAAGAAACATCACATTTTTTTTCTCACAGCTGTGAGAATCACCCTACCTGCCATCAATTCCCAAAACGCGGATGTTTCTTCTCACAACATTAATCTTGCTGTTCTGTTTGGGGATGAAATAACAGCCTTTACTCATCTAAAAGAAAGTAAGTGGCTTGGGAGCAGGTTTTTTACTCCTAAGTAAAAAACTAATTCTCATTCTAATCCTAATTCTGCATTGCAGAGAGCTTACAGATCACAAATATGTTTAGCTGTTGTGTCACGTAGGGTCATTTTTTTAACGTCAGAGTAAAGTCACAGCACTAAACTCTTCAGCAGCTTTGCACAAACAATTCTGTGGTAGGATGACTACCGTTGCCTAGTCCTTGTGCTCCATCAACAAGGTTGTTTCTTTAAGTGGCTGTAAAAGAATTAAATGACACATAGCTGTTTATCTTGTAATCATCTAATTATCTTCGATAGGAATAAGATTAAAAAATCCAATTATATTTGTTAGAAATTTGCTGAACTGTTTCTTTGCAACTAACCACACAAAACATGTAAACTGCATCCACAGAGACAGATACAAGAAAAATGAACTGGTTTTTTTTTCATAAAAAATATTCCCCTCCAAAAGTCACTGACTTTCTTTTCATTTACTTTTCTTTTGTCCTTTATTATTTTAAAAAAAAGAAACAAAAAA
>VZTL01076945.1:0-18858 GCA_013400535.1 Scopus umbretta | reverse complement strand
TAAAAAAAAAAAAAAAAAAAAAGCCATCTAGTGGCTGCCTCTTGTGCATAACCATGTTTCTGTCTCCAGTGACCTGACTCAAATCTCATTTAGTTTGATGGAAAGATTTTTAGGTAAGGCCAATACCTCAGCCATCAACAGTGCAATTAGATGTAATACAGGACAGCTCATGCATCTCATAACTGTGTCTCTAATGTTAAATCATCAGATATAAAAATGTACAAAATGCAACTGGAAAGATTTTTTATATATGAATGAAATTGCATGCAAAAGATTGTTTGTGGCCAACAACTCGTATCCAAGAATCCAGGTATTAAAATGCATGCTCACTTTATAACTAAAGTGACTGTACATACAGAAGAGGGCAAAATAAATGCTTCATAGACCATATTGACGTTGAATTTATTATAACCCTTTCTGGTATCTCAGATATATCTTCCTTGATGCTTAATGCTAGTGCATAATTTATCTGGGTTTTTTTTTCAGTGTGCTATACACACGTGAAGGAAGGTGTGGTTATTTTCTTAAATAGAATACTGATCAGGTCAAACCAGGGGTGCAATTTAAAAAACAAACAAACCAAAAAGATTGGCTACTTAGGAGTATGCCATTACATTTCTCTGTAGAGGCTTATAAAATTCCTTCCCAAAGACACCTAAAATAATAGGATTTTCATAAGGGCCTGTGTATTTTACCTATTTTCAGCCACATTTGGGAGTTTTTATGTCCTTGGTTTCCTGATCATGCCTGTTTTTTACCTCTAGTGTCTAATCGAAGGAGAAGTTACCTCAAGGAAAGTGATACAAAAATACAAGTGCTGGAATGTTACACTTTGTAATTCTTACTTTATATCTGTGTCTTGTGTGGACAAAGCACACACAAAGAATCCCAAAGCTTTTTTTTCCCCAAGTAATGCTAATGAAGCTGTCTAACTCTGCTTACGCAGTTCATACGGGAGTTTCATGAACTATTCATAGAGATGAATTTAGAGTAATTAGAAAAATGGAAATATTCTCAGTTGCTTTTAAGTTTGATGAAGTTGCTGGGAGCACAGTGGGACCTAGTTTCCTACAAGTCACAGCATGAAAACTGCTGGTGCACATCAGTATTTCATTATTAGAGAAGTGATTTACTTTTTAATGTGGAGAGAAGGAGCACGCAGTTTACAATGGTTCTTGAGGCATATTTTTCCATACAGTTGCATTTTCAATGCACAGCACAATCTTAATTGCCTTTTATTAATGCATAGTCAATACACTGAAAGACTATAGAACTATAAAGTACAAGTCTGAATACTGATAAACCTATAATCTTAGAGCTCAAAGGCATAGAATGCTCAGTGAGGTCACGAATGACCTGCTGTGAGTTGCTCTGTTGTATTCAGCAAATGCAATAAACCTTGTCTTGCATGAAGATGTGCAATACCTTAAGGCCTAGCAACAGAGTCGCAGAGTGAGGTTGGGAAGAGCAGACCAGAAAGATCTGATTAGAAATGATTGAGCCTTGAGCTATATAATGTCCTAGATACGTATGTCCTGCTTCCCTTGCTATCTGAGGAATTTACAAATAAATGCTGGGAATCTTTACAGGAAGTGATACTGTAGTGAGCCTTCTGTAAGTCATCTTCAGAAATGGTACCACACAGTGAGATTTGCTCATTCCATTAATAAAGCAGTGCAGTGCCTCTCTCTCTCTCTCTCTCTTTTTTGTGTGTTTTCCTTCTATCAAACTTCATATAACAGCACAACTCTTCAGCTGTTGAGAGTCTTCATATAGAAATGTCCCTGAGCTGAACACTGTTCTCAGAGCCGGTGGCATAGTATGGTCTTTGTGTCAGCTCTGCTGATTAGGCCTGTTTGTTTAATTAAACAGTTTAGAAGTTATGCTCTGCAGTGCTGTCCTCTGAAGGCACAGGTCCACTGGCTGCTTTTGAAACATCACAATAATTGTATTTGGGTGTTTGTTTGTTTGTTTGTTTTTGTTTTAAACAGGAGACTCTGTCAACAGTCCAGGTACCATGAAGACCTTGGTCCTGCTTCGCTTTGCTTGATTTCTCTGTGAGGACTTGCAGCGGACAGGGCAAACATGGAATGTTTTAAGAGACACTCTTCAGCTTGTAAGCCAACATCTAACCACATGACTGTTCTCCTTTTAGTGCCGCCTGAGAGACATGACTTACTCTGCCCCGATTACAGTGGACATTGAATATACACGAGGTAGCCAGAGGATCATACGCAATGCATTACCCATTGGCAGGTAAGATACTGTACATTGAGTTTCTGGTATTAGTTTTCATTTGCTGCTGTGTTGGGAAGAGTTTTTACTGCAAAATACAGGCAGGCTAACCTTTTTTCCTTGTTAGAAGAAACAGTGAGCAGGCAAATTTTGATGACAGCTGTACAGGATGTGATTGTTAGGTTCTGTTATAAGATTTTGTTTTGCAAAAGCTTCTGGAAATCTGTCTCCTTCCAAAGAAGAATGGCTAGAGGGATGGATGTTGTTTGTGTTTGTACTTATATAAGACCAGAGAGGGAAATAAATGAAAGAATACTGGAGCTGCAAGTCGCATTATTGCAAAATGAAAATAATCATGTTTGCTTTGTAGCCAAATTGCTCAGTCTTTCATACATAATACATAGAGATACATCTGTGGAAAGTGGATGGTAAAACCAGTAAAGCAAGCATTAGTTCTTCTATATGAGGTTAACCTCTCTTTTAAAATTGGTTTGGTTTAGAGCCAAGGCTGAGCTTTGTGCAGAAATGTTGAGGATTTTTTACTGGTTTTGTTTTTCTAAAGGCTGTCAAATGACTTGAGGTTTTAGTATTGTGAAGGACATCTAATTTCTTGAAGAAAATATAATGTGCCTGAGGGAGAAAAACAAGCTCTTAACTATATCAAAAAGGCAAAATACCTGGCAGTTCTAGCATTTATTGAAAGCAAAATTCCATTTTAAAGGCAATAAAGATGTCTGTCTTTTGTAGACAAGGTTTCTTAAAGACCAACCCTGCTGGCTTTGAAGGTCAGTGCCTTACAGAGATTGTTTACTGTATGACTGTGCATCTTACCAAAGGTAGAATACTGTCAGGAAAGAGAAGATAGATGCTTAAGGAGCTACACTTCTTGTAGTGAAATTTTAAGCTTTCATATAACAAGCATTATTTAGCTCTGTTAATAGAACATGGTACACAGCAATGCATTTACAAAACCAAGTTTCTATGGCTGTAGTAACAGTTTATTGTTCCAAGCAATTTCTTAAGAAAATAAAAGTTTTTAGAAGACCATCTAAATTTGATGACTTTGAATTATTTCATGGTGTGTGCTATAGGCAAACAAAAAAGTTCAAGTAAATGTGCATTTTCACCAAAATACTTTATCAATTTGTATACAAAAGACAGTATTTTAAAGGGTAAGTTATAGCTAGAAGAAGCACAACAAAAACTAGTCTAGACATTTGTCTAAATCTCTCTCAAAAAAAAAAAATGGTGTGACGAAGACTTATAAAGCATCTGTAATATACTGGAAAAGATTAAATTACTGCACAGCACGAGTATGTTGCATCTTACACTAAGGCCTATTTCTGTAAATTCTTCTCTTTCTCCTATGAAGTGAGGTCACGGCAAAAAAAAAGTAAGTATTCTCCATTAAAAAATCAAGTTATGTTACCCGACTGGTTTTAAGGGCATACATGCAAAAAGTCTTTTTGCTGTTAAAAAATGTTAACATCCAGTTATTATTTCCATGGGAAATAATTTTCCTCCTCTATTCCTAGTATTACGCTAGTTTCCGTTTGCCAGGTGAGTATATACAATGCTCTTGTTTGGCATGCAGTTCAGACTGGGACAGGAAAGCTGTATGTTCTTTCCTGTCTTATTTCTGTTTGGCAGAATCACTGGTAACCTGTGTGTGTTAGAAACAAAAAACTGCAGGGCAATATCTTTATATCTTTAAAAAGGAAAATTTTCTTTGAAGGCTTAATAGCATTCCAAATTAGCATACCCATTTTCTGTATCTTTATGTACATAAATCTAATAACTTTATTTTCCCTTTTTCTTCTTTTTAATTTAATTCCTGTTCTTCCTGATAACTTCAGATATTTAAAAAATTAGATTCTGTCCTTAAAAGAAGAATAACTTACTATAGTGTCTTGTGTTAGCTGCAAAATATTTTATTGTTTGCAAGTGAAATACAGACGAGATACTTGGTGACATCTGTTTCACCAGAGTTTTCAGTGGTGGCATTTACATGCTCTATTTTGAGTTTCCTTATGCCAGTTGGTTACTCTTTCTGATATAGATAGCCAATGCATTAGGCTTATCGTGTGTGAGATACAAGATTATGATTATCATATGAAGCTTCTTGTCTCTAAGAAACACTTTCTCAGTGAAATGACTGAAGCAAGTGGGTTATCTGTATAGAGCACTGCAGTGACAAGATAGCTTTTCATCCTCTTCAAAAATACCGGATTTTGAGTTCATCAGTTTTCTTTTAAGATATAAGAATATGAAAATGGCTAAGAAATTGAAATAATTGATTGGATTTGAATAAAAGAAATAAACTTTGTTAGCAAAAGCTGCCTAATCTTAATTTTTGTTGGAGTAATTTTGAATGAAATGTCTTTGAGGTTGCAAATAGTTGCATAGTAGTATTTATGGATAAATTTTGTCAAAATATGTCTTAGCAAACACCTGGAACATAGGTCTTACAAAGGCTGTCCACCAAGGAGTGAAATTCTGTAAGCTGGATCGAAAGTCCACTTTTGTACAAGAGAGTAAAGGGCATGGAGGTCTTGTGGTAGATGCAGTGATAAGCTGGTTTTATCATGTGCAAAATGCAGCTTTTTCTTTGAAAGTAAAATATGCTCTCTTTCAAAAGTTTTAATGAAAAATCTTAAGAGTGGAAAGGTACGTTTTGAAGCCGACTATAAAAGTACTCTTTTTAATAATAACTGCAAAATCATTGCTAGTTAGTTGTTGAATAAGCCAAATTCCTAGTAAGACTGCGGTGTAAACACACAAAACCAAATGAATGTGAACATTCCCTGACTTTTTCACAGGGTAGTAGAATAATTCAGGTTGGAAGAGACCTCAGGAGGTCTCTAGTACAACCTGCTGCTCAAAATGGGGTCAGCTCTGTGATCAGACTGAGTTGCTCAGTGCTTTATCCTGTCATGTCTTGAAGACTTCCATGGATGGAGACTGCGCAGCTTTTCCATGCTGCTTGTTCCACTGCTTGACTGTCCTCAGCCTGAAGAAGTTTTGCATTATATCCAGTCTGTGCATCTTTAGTTTCTCTTTTTTTCCTCCCTAAGTGTAGAATTTGCTTTTAATCTTTTGGAATATTTTTCCGCCACTTCCTGTTGCTTCACAAAATGCTTGCTGCAGCCTTCTGTGCTAAGACACCAGAGAAATCAGAGCTCCTACTGGGGAAACTTCATGCTTAGGTTATGTATTAGAGGCACTATCTGTCTGCAGCCGTAAGATGTGATTGCTATGTGGGAAATCAGATATGAACTAGCTTTTTCTAATTGAAACTGGTAACAGTGGATCTGTAATGGCATGTTCTTCAGTGCAAACTGTACTGTTTTGGGGGACCAGGAGTCTTTGCACTAGTAATCATTGGCCTTGGTGACTGTGCTTGTCATGGATGCCTGTAGTAGCTCTATAAAAATTAAATAGAAAGTCCTCAGTTTCTGCTAGTAGATGTCCGGTTTCGGGTCTCTCTCTACATGTTCAATGAAATAACGTGGCATTAAAGGAAAAACCTGTTCATAGCTTGCATGTTTAATTACGTTAAACGTGTTTTCTCCAGTTTGTTCAGCCTGGTTTTTGTTCTGAATTTGACTACTCCTATTTTCCTAACTAAAGCAAGTAAAAGTGTAACTGGTTTTCTTGCAGAATGCCTATAATGCTGCGTAGCTCCAATTGTGTTCTTACTGGGAAAACGCCAGCAGAATTTGCCAAACTTAACGAATGTCCTTTAGATCCAGGTACATTTGTACTCATGTTCTTTTTCCCATCTATGCTTTTAGATTTAAATCTTTACCAGCAAAGAAATGCCCCATTGATATGTTTCCTGCCACTGTGAAGTCGTTGTCAGAACTTCTCAAGTGTGTGCTTGTAACTAAAAGAAATCGGCAGGCTTTTGAAAATAGTGAGAAACGGTTGACAGCATGGAATGTTTATATTTGCAGGCAAGAGTTTTCAACCACAAAAACAATACACCAGAATTTTGACAAAGTTGAGAAGTGTATATAATACTGTACAGTGATGTGTTATATGGGAACAGAGACGGAGTTCATTCATGAAAATGAAGTGGATCAGGGGAGAGCAGAGTATAATGGTGTCCTCCAGAGTTGGCACTCTCATCTGCTGCCCTTTGTAAAGCAAGAATAAAATGTTACATGATAATATTTGAAATGTAGAGAGGAGATGAAGGGTTATAACAAGCAACTTCTTTTGTTTTCATCTGCTGCCTTTGAAGCGTGCACTGGACATGTGCTGTGCTTGCTTGAGATGGCAAGGTACAGTGACATGACGTGCTATGCTAGAGGAGCATTAATAGATAGCTACAATTTAAGAGAGGAATCTAACATGGCTCATGTGCAGATTCCTTATATTGTCTTAGATACAACAAGGGCATTAAAATACATTTTAAAAAGTAATACAAAAGAATTTTCTCCCTGGAGTGCTGGGAGAGCAAGCCGGTAATTATGGAAGACTTACTCTCTTTATTTGATACCAAGCATCTGAAATGGCCGGTTCTTTTTTGATGTCCTTAGGATACACTCTTCTGACTGGCAATATTTTTACCTGATTTGTAGAACTAACAATTCTATAACATCTTTTAATAACTGTGGTTACCTTACAGGTTTGGGGTTTTTTACAGGTTTGCAGTTTTTGGTCTGTCTGTGAGTTCTTGCTGTCCAAGTACTTCCCAAATAAAGTCTTAGATCCCAAATACTATGTGTGAGCCTAACAAAAGTTCTGTTTAGTCTAGTGGAATATTTTCGTAGTTATCATGGGTTCCACGCAGAGTTTGTTCTTTACTCTTTTAAGGGAGAATTTGCTCTTCTGTTTTGTCCTTTGTGTATTTACTGTTTACTTTCTAATAATTTATATTCAAAGGCATATTGAAGGAGGTGAGTAAGGTGAAAGGGTATTGACGTGCAAAATCTTTCTTTTCTATTGAATAGGTGGCTATTTCATTGTTAAAGGTGTAGAGAAAGTCATTCTTATTCAAGAGCAGTTATCCAAAAACAGAATCATTGTGGAAGCTGATAGGAAAGGCACAGTTGGCGCTTCTGTTACCAGGTATGGTAAATGTCTGCAATTACATAAAGGAGATAAAACGAAAGCTTTGAAAGTTCATTGTTTCAGTTGACATAGCTGTGTAGTTTTCTTCCTAGTACAGTTTAACAGGAAAAAGTTGGAGACATTCAATGCTCCTCTCTTGCTACTGTCATTTTGTATGCTGAAACATCAATCCCAAAATCAGCTAGTACAGTATTCCCACAAAAATCAGTGGGTGTTGCTCATATGCTTCAGGATTCATCCCACACTAGGAAAAGAAAGCTCTGATTTTTAACATTACAAAGTGCACTTCCTAATTGATGGTGTTTCGTCTCATTCCACAGCAAGTAACATGAAGTTACTGCAGTGGAAATTGGATGTAACCTTTTGTTTGACTCTCTAACTCAAACTGGTGTAAAAGCTTTTAAATGCAATCGAGAAGGAAACATAAATCAAATGTTGTTGTACTACACAAATTATTGAAAATGGCAAGGTAGTCTAAATTTGACCTTTCCTCCTCAACTCAGTTTTATTTATATTTTGTTTGTCTTTTGGTTTTATTTTTAAGCTGCTTGCTGGTATAATATGGTGCTTGTCACTGTTCAGTGTGAGGGCTATTTTTTCTTCTCTAGAGACCTCTCACACAGCTCTCCTAGCTCCTTTACTCTTCCACAGTAAGCCTGTGAGGTTAAACGTACAACCAAAAGTACTATTATCTCATTAGCGTTGTTGCCGCAGCACTTGTGCACAGTAGATCTTGTTGGTTACATCCAAGTCGATGATAAAAGCATGCAAAGATCATTTTGAAAAGTAAAGGCTTCTACTTGCTTAGGTCAAATATTGACCTTCCCCATCACAGATGAGAATACCCTATTACCTTGGAGTTATGGGGTGATGTCTGGCTGTTTTAATGTCACTTTTAAAAGAGGAGAAAGTGGGATTAATTCAGCTGAAAGATTGCTCAAACTTGATTAAGTTTTATACAGAAGATTCTGGGAGTGTCAGTGCAAACTTTCTGTTGGACATAATATATTTTCTTTTTAACTTCAGTTCCACTCATGAGAAGAAGAGCAGAACAAATATGGTTGTGAAACAGGGAAGATTTTACCTGAGGCACAACACTCTGTCAGAAGACATTCCCATTGCTATCATATTTAAGGTAATACAACTGTTGGTTTGTAAAAAAAAAAAAGAAAAAGAAAAGAAAGGCTGTACTGTAGCTCAAGACTGAAGATCAGCAGCAGCTCTCAGAAGTTAATATGTACAGAAGGACTTGGCAGGGCTTAGAGAATGCAAGCTTTTTTCCCCTGGGAAGTCATCCTTATTGTACAGCAAAAAGGAGAAAAAGTACTGCGTTTTTCTGCAAGGAGAGCATTACTGTGCCAAGACAAATGCCTGCTACCCCCTTACTGCTTTAGAAGGACCCTCTGCACTGCTGCCTGTGCTCCTCTTCCTACAGAAAGTCAGAAGAGTTTTGGTTTCTTTTGTTGTGAGCTATGTTGAAACTTGCGTTAAGGGTCTTTGTTTCTGGTGTTGGTCCCCCCCCATCCCCACCTACAACTTGTGCGCTGCTGAGTAGCTCAACACCCTTTGTGTCAGATCCGGGGACGTGACATAGCCATGAGCTCATTATACATGACTTCCAGTCATAACTGTAAACAAAATTGATATCCTTTGGGGAAATCTTGCAGTTCTTAGGCCTATTTCTAAATTGTTTAAGATTTCTAAAGTGGCTTGTGTTTCTTGGCATTTTGCTCCTTCCCCTGTGAATGAGTTCTGCCTCAGTCAGAATACTTCAGAATCCCTGCCTGTTTCAGGAACAGGCATCAGTATCTTCAGTGCAGTGAATGCATGGACAGGCATCGTAGCTTTGAGGCGATCTCTGGTGGGACTGATAAAGGGCTGTGAGAGGCATCTGCCCCTCATTCTGGGCAGGAATTGGGGAGTATTTGCCCTGCCAGCTGAGTGGTGACATTGTCATGCTTTGGCCATCATTGCCTGGGAAACTGCCAGAACTGCTTTCTTTCGCCCTCTGCTTCTCTCTTTCATTTTAGTTCACTCAAGGGTGCACAAAACTGAAGGCATAACGATGACTGCTCCCTAGCTGCCCAGCCAGGTTGGAATCAGGCTGGTAGCCCATCTGTCTGTGGTATCGAACACGTGGGCTACAGCCAGTAAAAGTGGGGGGTGGACATGTGCTGTCCAGCTGCTGGAGAAGACAGCAGGCCAGGGCCAGGCCTTGGTAGGACCTGTCCTTCCAACAGCTGGTAGCTCCTTCCTGTCCTGTAGGCTTCGCTGCTGCCTGTAGGTTTGCAGCCTGGTGCCGTGCACATGCTGAAGGGAACTGGGCAGCAGTCTGGGAGGCACTGTTCACAGGGAAAGTGGCTTAGGGCACGAAAATGCCTCTGACTGGATCTAGCAACCAATAGAAGTAAATCCTACAGCTCCTTTTCCGTCTTCACTGTAACTCTAAAAGTTTACAGCCCAGAAGGTTTAGGGAGGCGATAATCACTCGAGGAAATAAATTTCCAGGAGAGGGCAGCACTTGCTCACAGCATCCAAAGTTTCTGCCTGCAGTGCTGATTTGTTAGCGTTAGCAACTATAGGCTTTTCTGTAATACCACAGCTCTTTGGCCAATTGAGAGTTGTAAGAATCGGTTTTCTTGTAGGACGTGCTTTGGGTTTGGTACTACAAAATAGTTTAATAATTGGATTTAGACTTAAGAAACAAATGTCTGTTATCTCTGATTAAGCTAATCTCTTCAAGTAGTTGGAGGAGATCATCTGGTTTTAGTGAGCAATGTTAAAGGAGGTTGAGAAATTATCTGTGGACAGAAATAGACATAAAAGTGTCAGGACTAAGTTCACAACTTTTCTCTTGCAGGAAAGTGTTAATGTGGCTCTTAATCCACTTGCTCCAGTACCAAACAGCTGGATTCCACCTTCACTTACAGGCTTTTATTACATTTTGTCACCCCCTGCTGGTATAGATAAATACCTGCTCTCAGAAGAGTAACTGCTCTGCGTTATTAAGTCTGAGGAGGTGGTCGTTGAGGGTTTTTTTAAGCAGCATTGTACTGACTATTTGATCACCTTCTGACAATGCTTGCTATAATTATCCCCCTGCCTACGTGCATCTTTTATATTCTAGATAAGGTTGCATAATTTTTCATTTATTTTTTGAATAAGGGGTTACAGTGGTTGGAAGCTGTTGGCCGTAATGCTTTTCAAAGATTTATATTGATTTAATCCAGTAGCAAATTAGTTGCACCCACTTTAACTATTCAGAATGTTCCATTCTTGGCCAGCACTTAACTGTACTCCTGAGTAGTCATTTTCCTTACTTTTCCTTTAATGACATGTGAGCTTCAGGGATCTTCTGTCTACTTTTGATGAGTCTCCAGCTGGAAACTAAAAATCCCAGATAATCTTTTCAATGGATTCTTAGGCAGGCATCAGCCTCTGATCTTTCTTTCTTGGGCATTACTGTAATGCAGTATTACTTTGTTTTTAACTACTAGAAGCAAGGTTACAAACGCTGTAGCTCTGAAACTGAAAAACCCCTAACTTAGGGATCCCCATATAGCCTCACCTTTCTCACGTGGCAGTATTATACATAGGACATTTGTTGGCAAACCAAGGAGAATAATTCCTTTCTGCTGAGACCCAAGCCTTGGGCATGCAGTATGGGTCTTCCTTGTGACTAGTAAGCATTCTGCCTCTTGTAATGTAGAGATACACATCTGCAAGGGGCAAAATTAAGCTGTACAGACAACCTAAGCTCTGGCAGTTTTGGTTGCCTTTGCATCCTTAACTTTTACTGTAGCAACTTCTTGTATAATTTCCAATTAAAAAATAATCTGAGAAAGCCATGACAAAAATCTATTGCTCTGCAATAGATTTGTCCCAGACCAGCATCCAAGCTGCAACCAAGTTCCACAGACCTCTGTGTTTTGACTAAGAAAATGACTAGTGATTGGTAGAGAGCTGCTGTCCAGTGCATGAGCGAGCTGGAGGGGACAATTTTGTCAAGGACTATCTGAAGAGTTGGTGCGAGAAGGTTGGGCAATTTTGGATTGTCTTTCTAGTCCCAGTAGCTCTAAATGGCCCAGTGTTCCTGCAGATGACTTAAAATGTAGATCAGGTACAGAAAGTCATTGTAACTCTATGGAAAAGAAAGCAAGTATTGAATATCTATGATCTAATGTAGATTTAAAGCTACTGCAACTGTAAGTGAAGGTGAACTAATATCCTTCAGACATCTTTGTCAAAAACAAGGCCTGTGAAGTAGAGAGCATTACAAACACCACCTGCTGACAGAGCCAAGGCCTAAAATTCATAAAGAGCTCCCTTTAACTAGAACCTTAGAGCAATTTCATGTTTCAGGCATGAGTCATGGACTGCTGCATGCTAGGGCAAGACCTGAATATACAGTGTTCCCCATCCTTTCTTTTCTTTCATGGTGAGGAAGGAAACCCAGGCACGTGGGCTGTGAGGAGGGGTAGAAATAGTGTGGATCTAAAGGTCCCTTGATCTGCATAGCTGGGGGGACTGGACTGTGTACGGTCACCCTAAAGTGGGCCCCTGCCTTGCAGTTCATCCATATCCATAGTCTCTTCTAAGCTGCCAGCATGAATGACCTTGTTCTGCTGCTTTGCTTTTCTGCCATCCAGGCCTGTAAGGATCTTTGTGATTGGCGTATTTGGAGATTTAACAGCTAGTTGTGCCGAACACATGTAAGTTGTGGTTTTGTGAAGTTGAGCACATTGACCAGAGCTAACTGAAATTTGATAGGCTACAAAAGGCATGGTCTTGGCACTATTCTAGGACAGACTTGAAGCGTCTGCTCTTCAGATGTGGGGAAGTTAGTACTTTGTTGCTGTGCTAGCTTAAATGCTTTTCCCCTAACCTTTCTTCTTGAAAGTGACAGAAGCATCGTGAAGCCCTTGTATATGTAAATGCTGTTTTTGGTTTGAAGTAGTGATATAATTTGGACAATTTTGCCCCCGAAGTATGTATTTGTTGAGGTTTTTAAAGGGCTGTTAACTGCCTTGTAATGGGAAACAGATACAACTAATTTTCTTCCTGCTTTACTGTGTGACACTGCTTCATTAGTTAATATACACATGCAACCAGAATGGTACTTAAGATGTCCTGAGCTGACTTGCAACTGCAGGAGACTTTTGTTTTAGCTGTGTGTCAGTTGTGCACAGATCACAGGACTGTGTGAACTGTGTGTAGTGGGTTTTTTGAATGTGTCAGGCTATGAGCTACACATTTTTTTTACCTGGGAGGCTTGGACAGTTTCAGATAGCAATGAACATTAGAGGAGGCGTGGAATATTTCTATAGTACTTAAGGGTGTTTCTGTCCTGAAAAACATCAGGGTTTCAGGTGTGGTGGTGCTGCTGCTTTTGCAGGGAGCTCCCTACATTGCAGAGAGTTAGAGCTGTTTAAGGTAAGGGCTATTTTTCTTTTGGGTTTGTGATCTTGATTCGGTAGACTTGAGTGAGTCCTGGGAGCTGAAGTAAATGAAGGTTGCATGCTGCACCAAAACTGGTTGGGAAAGGAAGAGAATTATAAGTAACCTAGGGGGACTTAAAAGTTGATTTTTATGACCTGAATCGCTAGGTTAAGTATCTTTAGTTTATGTGGGAGCTATAAGGAGCTGCTCTAGGACCTGTGGCAAAAGATTTGAACAGCAGGTCAAGTTTCATTTTTACAAACCTGTGTTAGTCTTAGAGCTGTTAAGATGCAACTCTGGAGGAACAGCTGAATGGTGGTCTTACTGGATCTGCAGAATTACAGGTTCCCATGGCTGCAGTTTCATAGCTCGTATCTTTTGAATTATGAAAGCTCCAGACCAATTCTGTCTGTGATGTCAACCTTGAACTTCCCTGACATCTTTTTAATCCAGTCATCTGCCTGTCTCCATTCTGTAATTTAGCCTGATGGACTGCAGAACTACATTCTAGGGAAGTGCCATGGAAACGCCTAGACATCATCATTAAGACGCGAGCTGGGGGAGGAAGAGCTGGGCTCGCACTCTACCATGCACACTCTCTCATATGTACATGTGTGTGTGCTTTTGGGCGGCAGGAACCTCCCCAGTCCAGCGGTTAACCCCAGTTGGACCACTTTCTCCCACTTGAACTCAGGATGATCTGAATATTTTGAATATTTGCTTTGACTTGTCTGCCATACATCCATTGACTACTAGCCTTCCAGCCATGCTCTTCAACAGCCTGCTACTGTCTCCCTCATCATCCTTTCACTGCTACTGTTAAATTATTCCTTTGCAACGTCTCCTCCCCCTCCGCCCCCCTGTAAAACTATCCCTTTGTGACATTGCTTTCCAATCAAAAATAAACAAGACATCTTGCCTCCTGCTTTGCTTTTATGTTAATTCCCTTTCCCTCGGCTTTGTCCTGGGATCATGAGCACTTTGAGCATAGGACCCATTCCTATTTTGCATGTCCTCAGTGTTTCTGTAACACAAGCAACAACCCAGGAACATTTTGTTACTATCCTGGTGATGTTACAGGCTAATTCTGGAGTACTTTTTTGGGTTTTTTTGTAGAAGTGCAACATCAGGGCCAAATTTACTAAAAAAGAAAGTGTTAAGATTACAAATCTGTCTGATACCAGCATGGGCCTGTTGCTTGCCTTGTTAGTGTTGCATGTAGGTGGATTTGTGTGTGCAGCTCTGTCCATGATTTTTGAGAGTACAGAGGAGAATAAACGGGTTAACTTTTAGGCTATTGTACCAGCACATCTTTCTCAGTCATTTTTAATCATTACTCATAAATTAATTTCCCCCAATTTGCACTTATATAACAATACAACGTATATTGTTTGGTGGCAGATTCCAGCCTTCCTCACATGCAAATTCAGAATTCTCAAGTGTGTTTGCTGCTACAAACTTCAACTAGAAAGTCTGCACGGGTATAATGATATATCCTATCTCATCTTACTGTTGTCAGACTTTTGATCAGAGAATTCATCACGTTTAGAAGAAATTATCAACCCTCTCTGATTCACTGTGGCTTTCTGTTTTTTAATGGACAAAAGAGCATAGTAAAACTGCAGGTTGACTTTTCTTTCCCTGTCTTGTTTTGTTCACTTATCCCATGACTCTTACGATCTGGTTGCCATCCTAAAATTAACCTGGTGGGCAGAAATAAGGTGATATCTTAACAGCTTGCATTTGATGTGCTTTAGATAAATGTATTCCTGGTATATGTGCCTAGAATGGCACAAAGATTCCCTTAATAAAATTTTGTTCTTCTGTAGGCGAAGTGCAATAATTGTATGAATCCAGTTGTTGTTCCTAAACTGGTTTGCTGGTCAGCTATTAAGTCCTAGACACATGGAAAATTACTATTGTGAAGCTTTCATGCTTTTGTAGACTTTCTGATGAGTCTGGCTCTTAGGTCATGAGGGATTTTGTTAACTTCTCTGCTGAGGTTTTTCAAGTACTGTGTGACCTTATTTGAAAGGATAAGGAAGCATAATAATACTTGAAAAACAGAGATCTGTATTACAGTAATATCATGTGGGCAAATTTCGGTTCTGAAAAGAGCTTTGAGATCAGAGGGGTGACTACTTAGTGGGAGCAAACTATGATGAAACACTCTTATCTGGTGAAGTAACTGTTTCTTGATTTGGCACTCAAGTCTGTCCAAGATGATGGAATTGTGATCTGTGTTTTGCACTAAAATGGGAATGTTCTCACACTGTTATCAATGTATGCTACTTTTGCACTGCTTTTAATTTCTAATAAACCACAAGGTGAAGAGAAGGAGTTTCAAGTTAAATGAACTTCAGCCAACCACTTCTCTGTTGAAAAAGAAGAAAGGAAAGAAAGAAAAAAAGAAAGAAAATAGGTGGATACTTCATGATTAGAGCACCAGTTTTGCAAGAGGATAGCATTAGCTAGGTGTTAAGCAAAGTGACACCCAATGAAGGCAATAAGAAGGGGAGGTATTTGTGCATTTTTGAGGAAAATATGACTTTCTGGGACGCCGCCAGTTTTTAATGAGAACCAGAATACTAGGGTCTACATAGGCCATTATTTACAATGGTCTTTGTGGCAGGCAGTTTGAAGGATAATATGAATGCAAACGTAACTTCCTCACAAAGTTCTGAGAAACATATAACTCAGCCAGAAGAGGTTTAGTGAGATTATTCCATTTCTTGATATGGCAGAGCTCCAGGCAAATGTGTGAAGCGGGGAGCTTTAGCACCATCTGGAATCCACAAAAGCCTTCACTGCTGGCTGCCACCTTGAAACACTTATTGATAGAGAGATTTTTCTAAACCTGTTAAGCACTTTCTTAGTTTATTAAGCTTTTTCCGCAGTATAAAGTCTAACAAGGTGTCCAAGGATCAGTGAAATAATAGAATGGCTTTCAAGTGGAATTGTGTAGTGAAGTCATCTTCTAAATGCAGAGAGCTGCAAAGGAGGTAAATTGTAAACGTTTCTCAAATAGGATGTGCTGCTTCACAGTCAACTGAGTTTGGAAAATTGCTTATGGTAAGAGACCATGTGTAATCTTTTAAGAAATTTAACCTTCCTTTATTTATTGTAGGTTCTGAATTGATTTTCCTTGTTACACATGTAGGGTTGTTATTACCTGGTATTTATTTTTTTCTTAGGAAAAAACATAGAATTTAACTCCTGTCAGTGGAGGAAAAAAGGCTCTCCAAAATGTGTGTGTGTGTTCGTGCTGCTTATCAAGATTTCCATTGAACGTTCTTCCATAGCTAGAATATGTGCTGCCAGTGCCAGATGGCACAGTTTCTTAGAGAAGAACTAGCTCTTGCTTAGTAGTAATGCAGACAAACAATACCAAATTAGCATAAGCAAATGTCAGTGAGTTAACATAAAGCCTGTGCTATGTCTGTCTTTTCTTCTTTTCCTAGGCCATGGGTGTTGAGAGTGACCAAGAGATTGTGCAAATGATTGGCACAGAGGAACATGTGATGGCTGCATTTGCTCCTAGTCTGGAAGAATGCCAGAAAGCTCAGATTTTTACACAGATGCAGGTGTGTCTTTTCACATGGCCAGAGACCATAAAAATCTAAAGACGATGGGTATTGACCACTTTGCTGTGTCAGCGATCAATGTGCACNTTTTTTTTTAGTAGCATCACTTACATATTTGGTATCTTGCACTTCGCTTGGAGTTTGTATCATCTGTGGCTAGTGGGATTGCACTGACTGAGGAATACATACAGATCTTGTGTGTATATTTGTATAAGTTACAATTCTGATATTATCTCAAGCTAATTCCACCCCCTTGACAGGCTTTGAAGTACATTGGAAACAAAGTACGAAGGCAAAGGATGTGGGGAGGCCCAAAGAAAACAAAGATGGAAGAAGCACGAGAGCTGCTGGCGTCAACTATTCTGACCCATGTTCTTGTATGTAATGTTGTGTTTTAAACTGGAATAAATTTGTGTGGTTATTTATGGTGTGAGCTTTGTTGGCACGGAAAATGTCTTGCTTTGTAGCTGAGATAAAGTAAGTCATCCTCAAAATAAAGGGGAAGATTTGGATTGAGTCAAAAGTAATCTTGATGTTTTTGAAATGCTGTACCATTGAACTACTTCTTATAATACACATTTTTTTCTGCATAGCCAGGCAGTATCAGCTGTTAGTTCAGGACCTTATTCTCATGACCTATGCCTTTATTCTGATTTGTTTTCATTTACTATCTGTTTCAATATCACTAATGTATATTACTTTTAGCATTTTTTAAGAAAGTGAAGTGCACAAATCCTGTCTGTAACTCCTCAGTCAGCCCAGATTACCCATTGATTTAAATAGATGTTTGTCTGAATAAGAACAACTGACCCTGAAACATCAGTATGTTTTTCTTTTTCTTTTTTTTTTTTTTTTCCTTATTTTTTTTCAGGTGAAGGAATTCAATTTTCGTGCCAAGTGCATATACACAGCAGTAATGGTGCGCAGAGTAATTTTGGCTCAAGGAGAAAATAAAGTAGATGACAGAGACTACTATGGAAATAAACGTTTGGAGTTGGCAGGGCAGGTGAGTTTTTACTTGAGTGAAGTGCTCTTTTGGGGTTTTGTTACTACCTGCTTTTAGAAGACGCAGAATAAGGAGCATCCCTGTCTTCCCGATTGAAGTGGTTTTCCTCTCATTTTATTTTTGTTGGCTTTTCTGTGTTGACTCATAGATATGCTTCCCTGATTGAGACTAATAAATTATATCCTCAATTCTGTATTGCCTCTTATACCAGATAAAAGGACAGAGCAGCGTAAATGCAGCATCAGTTCTAGNTTGTGTTTTGAGGTTTGGTTTTTTGGGGGTTATTTTAAGTTGAGGGGTTTTAAGGGGGCAAGACTTGTCAAAAGTGAAGCTTTGCTCTCATTGCATAACTGAAAAAAAAATAAAGTCAAGAAATGCTTTGTTTTCAGAAGCCCAGGGGTATGTTTTAATGTGACAAGTAGCAATGCCCAAGATTAAGGTTTTTTGTTGAGGATGATTCCCATTTGTTAAAAAGGAATTGCATGCCCCATTTCACAGAAGCTTCATTGATGTGGACATGACCATTTCATCCTGAGTAGATGTTTTCCTCCAATTCTAATCTCTTGTATAAAGCTCACAATAATAGCCACCCTCTGTCCTGCTAAAGACTCAACAGAATTCTCTTCAGCTCGTGTGTACTTTCTTAATTAGCCAGAACACAGGCCATCTTGCTGGCAGCATTGCCATCGTGTACATATTATTCTGCTAGAAGAAGCTTTTGAAGATTAGTCTTATTTCTGCTATTTCATTGTAAGCTTTATCAAATCTTTCCATGTGTGATGTTGAGTGTTGCGAAGTGAACATCTTTCTAGTTTGCATCTTTTGGGGCTTTTTAGGGTTAGAGGTAGCCTTCCTAATTCAGAGTCAGAAGAGTGAAATGGTGATGCTGGAGGAACATAGAGAAATGTGAAGCATCCATGTCAGCAGAAGAACAGAAGTTACTCTGTGCAAGAAATGTCAAATGAAATGAAAAGAAAGTTAGCTATTTGGGGAAGAAGGCAACAGATGGAAAGGATAATCTGTCATTTAGTGGAGAGGGTAATTCTTTGGCATAGGGGGCATGGCTTTCATTTCCAGGCAGGAGCTTCCTGTCTGGACCTGGATAGTTTCTTTGACTCATCTGACCCTGAATTCTGCGATTGATTCCATTTCTTGGGCAACTGGTAAGAGAGTAAGAGTCCATTGATCATTGTGAGACAGATGGATGCCACACAGTAGCATTTGTGCCTATTAAACAGTGAGTGCCACCTCAGAGTTTAATACCTGAATGAAAGTTAGCAAGTACACAAAAGATCTAGAGGTGAAAAGTCAAATTAAATAAACTAGCTATCTCGGGGAATTTATATAATCCTTCTTCCTATATCTCTGCAATCCCCTTGCTTTTAATGTTGTAGTAATGACGCTTTTTCACCACTTCCCATTCCAAATGTTTTCAACATATGATAAACAACATGTTGCATATTTAATTATAATCAATTGTGTCAATTTTCAATATTTTTTTTTTTAGTAGCATCA
>VZTL01076944.1:3500-29415 GCA_013400535.1 Scopus umbretta | reverse complement strand
CATTCCTTGTGAGTGGATGGTAATTTCCAGTTGCAGGGAGTTTTTATTGAAATTCCCTGATTGCTATAAATTCTGCAGCTGCACCCTTGAGTGGTTTGTCTACTGCCTTAAAGAGGACCCCCAGCAAAAAAAAAGTCCTAAGTCTGCCAGGCTTTCCTATCAAGCAAATACCAGCAAATAATGCATTTCCGTTTTCAATTTCAAGAAAATCCGCATTTTGTGATTGAAGGAGGTGTGCCGTTGAACCATTTTGTCCATTGGCCTGCTGTAGGCAGGGGCAGTATGGCTGAGCAGGGTGGAGGCGAAGGGAAAGGTGGCTTAACACAGGGCTCTAACAGAGATACAGCCCTCAGCTGGAAGAGGGTTACACACCGGTGTAACAGAAACGGAGGAAGGGGGAACCATAAAGATGTAAGTTGCTGCCTGTGAATGCCGTTGACTGTGTAATACACCGGCGGGACAGCTCTGGGGCCCTGCTCCCTCTGAGCTTGCAAGGGCCCGAGTGGGGCAGGAGGGTATGGAGCCATCCAGCTTAGAATCATAGAATCGTTAAGGTTGGAAGAGATCTCTGAGATCATTTAGTCCAACCATCAACCCAACATCACCATGCCTTAGTGCACAGTGAGCTGCATCTCTTCACGATCGTGCTGTTTCCTCTTGGATCTGAATTAACCGGGGCTCTGGCAACCTCTGTGCACTCAGAAACTGACTTTAGCATAGGCTGGGGCCTGCAGCTCAAAAGAACATTGTGGCAATTTAATTTCTTTTTGCCTCAGAGAAGGAAATCTGAATGAAATTATTTTTTTCATTAAAAAAGTGATACTTCCTTTATATTGCTCCTTGCCTGCTGTATTCTGTAATAGGCCTTGCTTGCTTTAATTGTGAAGATCTGATGCTCCCTGAGACTGAAGGATTGGTACAGCCTTTGGGGACATACGTGTTGGGAATCCTCCTGACAGGTTGAGGAGTAAGTCTAGAGAGTGGCCACCTCCCTGGCAGGGGGCAAAGTCGGACGTCCCCAAGCCCTGTGGCTGGGGGACCGAGGAGGTGACCTGTTCCTGTGCAGGATGCTATTTGAAACCTTTATGGTACACAAAAAGACCAAATCTGCAGTTACAGTGCTCGGGGGTAGAGGGTTGGGGTTTAATTTGTGGAGGCTGCTGTGCAGGAGGAGGGAGGAGAGGAAGCCAAAAAAAGCGGGAAGAGACTGTAACAGTGTGAGTAGCTATAAGCTTTCTGGTTTTGTTTTGTTTGGGGTCTTTTGTTATTATTGCTCTGAATAAACCTCAGACCTCTTTTTCAGTTAACCATGGAAACATTTAGTTGGACTCTACAGCCAAAGCGAGTGGAAGCTTTAAACTTAATAGCTTTGAAAAAAGCTGATAGAGAAATTAAAAGATTGACTCCAATGCCACAAGTCATCTTCTAGCACCTTCCCTTTTGCATTTTACCCCAGGATGAGGACAGGGCCTGGCTTTGAATGGTCTGAGGAGTGAATGTGTCTTGTCTGAAGATAATGCAATCACGTTTCTCCTCTTTTTCCTGCCACCCAAACTCTTGGTCCCGCATCAAGGGGACCTTGGCTCAGGTCCTCCCCTGAGGGCAGAGCGATGAGCAGCACAAAGCATATTGCTCACCATGATGTTCACACCCTCTCCTAGCACGGCTCCTTCACTGGATAGCTGAGGGGGCTCATGGTATGTAGTTTTGCTGTCAAAGGTGAGCACTGCTATCTGCCAAATTTCTAAATTTGTAGCTGGCTTGCACGCTGGCATACACACCAATTCACTGGGTCTGTGTTCAGGCTAGAGACCCTTGTGTGTTGCTTGCTAGGAAGGCTGTGGTAGATGAAAAGGAGAGAAGTATGCTCGACATAGTTGGTCCAATTAAAGAAAGCTCTAATAATACAGATCTACGAATATGATCTTGTTGAAAGTTTCTTCACAGCGAGTTACTAAAATTTGATTTTATGACTTTGTTGGTCTAGCGTGAATAGTGGTCAGCTGGGGACCTGCATTCAAAAGCCAACCCAGGGAATGGGGGCAGCCTCCCTCCCTCCTTTATGCTTTCATTCCTGGGGAGAGGGGGTAGCTAGATGCCAAAGATGAAGGCAGGCTGATGAGGGTTATATTTGAAGAGACCAGGGGGAAGTCAGAGATACAGTTATCTCTGGTAGCTTTAGTGGGAAGGTTTTAAAATACCATTTTTTTTCCTAAAAACATTCTTAGCAGTAGAAATCATCTGCTTCCGGATTGTCAGCTTGCCCCCACAGCCTTGAAAATGTCTGCCTGTTTTAATGGATGTTTCAGGTAGCTGTAATAGAAAATGTGCCTGCCGTGGGGCTGGGGAGTGTGATGTCGCCTGCCATGGGGGGAAAAACAGTGCTTCTGGATGGCAGTTACAATTCTAGTCCCAGTAAGCCATAAGCTTGATCTCTTGCATGTGTTTATGTGGCTGCACACATTAAAAAAACATAATCTCCGAATAGCATCAAATGCAGCAGTCCAGATGAAACATGGGTCACTACGTAGCTGTACTTTGTTCCATACAGGGTCTTCTCTTTCGATGTAGTTCAGGATATTTCTCCTGTTTGAAGACCTTCTGGGTAATTGCCTGCAGGATCATTTCTCCTTCTCGCTGACTGTTCCCAGGAGCCGTGTCTGACAGCAGGGAAATGCTCCGTGACAAGCGGAGCCGAGCCAGTGCTGGCCATCAGGCTGTGGTGAATTGAACCTAGACTAACTGAACTTGTTGCTGCAGGAGCTGGAAATGATCGTAGGCTGCACTTCATGAAGATCTCCATGTAAGATTTAATTTCTCCAGTGTATCTTTCTCTTGATAAGTTATTGATAAACTCAAATTACTTGATAAATAGTTGATAAACTCAAATTAGAAAATATATTTTACAGAAATGAAACTATTTTCCTTGCACAATGTTGTTGAAGAAAGAAAAGGAGAATAGTGGTTGTTTTGTAAAACCCTCGTGATGGGTCAGATGATATGCTATTTTGGGGGCATTTCTGAGGCCAACTAAAGTGAAGATGTATTTTACCCAGGGACATTATTGCTTCATTTTTAAGTCTAGTGTTGCATAACTGGAATTAACTGTATAGTCCTTTCCTAGGGAAAAAAGTGGATTTGAATTGTGAGCATAGCTCTACAGACTGTTTTATTATTTAAATGCTTTGGTTTCATGTTTATTTGGCTTTTATGCCAGTATTCGCCCAAGTAACTAATGATAGGACAAGAGGAAATGGCCTCAAGTTACACCAGGGGAGGTTTAGATTGGATGTTAGGAAAAAATTCTTTACTGAAGGAGTGGTGAGGCATTGGAACAGGCTGCCCAGGGAGGTGGTGGAGTCACCATCCCTGGGTATTCATAAACGTGTGGATGTGGCACTCCAGGACATGGTTTAGTAGGCATGGTGTTGTTGGGGTGACGGTTGGCCTAGATGATATCAGAGGTCTTTTCCAACCTTAACCATTCTATGATTCTATGATTTATACCATAATTTATTTCCTGATTTTAGCCATTTCTTATAGAATGTTTTAAAAAAGCCAAACCCCCAAACCCACATATCTTACTGTTCACTGAGTAGCTCATACAAATGTTTTCTGTTAATGTATAATCTCACTGAATTTAGATTATAATGTTAAAGGTGATCTTTAGCAAAATCCTGTAGCTGGAACTTGAGAGAAACAGCTGTTATATTTAAAATTAGCACATAAAGTGTTATTAAAATAATGATGGAGGTTCACAGAGTTGCATTCTAAGTGCTAATCATCCTATCTTGTGGATGAGTTGACTGCTGTGCCTTACTCCATGGTGCTTCATGGGTTTGGATGATTGGCCTAAATTAATCAGTAAAAGGCTGGAGGTGGTAGAACTAGGTGCAGGGATATGGGTAATGTGTCACATCTGCCAAATATCTGCCTGCTGAACCCATCAGCTAAATTAAAATTTCCTTCTCCATCCTTGATCTTTGCCAGTGTCACTGTTAGATGTAAAGTATTATACTCTGTGGGGTGTCCTAGGATTTTCGGTGTACTGACTTGAATTGGCAGGCGAAGAAAAAATTACAATGGACTAGGGATATTCTAAGTCATATGGGGAACTAGAAAACTACCAGGGTTGGGTGTTTTTTTTTTTTGGCAAGCTAAAATAGCGATGTGAAGAAATGACGATTGACTGAGATTGTCCGGTGGAGCTGTAACTGTAATTATAATCCATGATGGCTCTTCTCTGTTCATTTAGCCAAGATTTCATAAAAGGACTCAGTCAAATCAGCACCCATACCTTTACAAATGTTCACTACTCGTTATCATTTATCTGCTCACAAATTCATTGTTTTCCATAGTACACTAGAAAAGGCCAAAATTCATGTGAGACTGGAGATTAATTGTAAAGACTACATAAATGGTTAGGAAGTCCTTAAATGTAAGAGTAAATTAAGGAAAAGAAGGGAAATTAAGGCGATAAAGTTGGGGTTTTTTTAAATGGGAAACCACTACAATGGTGGTATTTGTCTGTAGCTCACTGTCTATACGCATGAATGGATCGCAGTCTTTTCTCTTTCAGGACTTTGATGCACTTTAATAGACCTCAGTCTGCTTTAAAGTGTATATGAGCACACATCAGATAAAATCTTTGAAGAAAGAGATGGTAGCCCACGCATCTGGGAATTTCAAAATAGATTGTGCGTTTATTACCAAAATGCTGGGTGATCCTTCATGGCCTTTCTATATCAAAGTGCTGTTACTCTGAAATTGGTTTTGTTTTGTATCATAAATCTCTACATTGGGAGTATTTATTTTTATGAACTTTATGAGAATAAATGTTACAGTATTCCTTTTAAAAGAGACTAAAATGATGAATGTATGACTTTCAGTATCCATTTTTGGATTCTTACATAGAAATTGCGTGTCAGACTTGCACACAGCCATGCTTAGTGCAATTTGCCAGTGTATTCAATGGGAACCTACTACAATAGTGACCTGTTTTGCCATAGCGGCATTTAGGAAGTTATTATTAAGTTCCAGGCTATAGAAATGTGTTTAGAAATGACGGGGTATGATTTGCAATGGATTTTTGCATACTTTTCATTACATTATAAAACATGATACGACATAGCCCTACAGAAAAATATATACATGGCGAGTAGCTGTCTTGATTTTTCACAATGCACTTAGAGAGCAAAAAGCCATGCATGTGCCTGAACATCCACAAAACCAGGGCATGTAATCCCACTTCAGGAAAGCAGCCCCAATCTGGAGAGCATCCAACCTGTGCTTGAATCTAAAGCATCCTGCTAACTTTAAAATCCCACTGTCTTTTCATTGGGCAGAAATGATCCCTTAGATTGACATGCTTTTCAGAGCAGTGGCTTAAAGAGAAAATACTGCTTTTACTATTGGCATAGTAGCCGATCTGACTGAACTGAAGATACTATCCTGGCAATGTCAATGAATAGAATAATCCTTTTGTGTTTCACGTACTTGTTTTAACTTCTGATTTACTTTGAATAAATCTGTTAGTAAAGGATAATGGGAACATTTTATTCTTCATCATTTTTATTGAAAAGAACATCAAGAAATAACTTACATTGTTTGTATGAAGCCTTACATGTATATGGATCTTGGCATGAACTTGGGGAATAGACATTGCTTGATCTCTGTAGTCATTTTATTCAACCTCTAATTCACTTTTTACATGCAAGACATTTATTTTATACTGTAAGCGATGGGAGCAATCCTGAGGCTAATCCAGTCCCTGGAAAAATCATGCTAGAAAGGAAAAATTGTGTACAGAACAGTGGTAGCTAAAAAATTATTTCTGTGCCAAGTCTTCATGTTCACACTGTTTTGTCTTTAGGTTGTCATTGATACTTCTATATTTTTATTCCACCTGTATAATGCTGCCTGTAACACCGTAATTGTTATCTGCACTTCTCTGCTAAGCAGAATATTAAAGAAAGTATCTGACCCAAAAATTCCTGCATGGTTGAAAAAGTATTAAGGGTTTTGTTTCCTGAACTTCATACCTTGTTTTCAGTTCCCACTCAGTTTTTTTGAGCTGGTGATGGTGACAGAAAATACATACAGCTCTCACTAGCTCCCTTACTCATTTGCTTCTCACAGGGACGAGCGTTAGTCCAGAAGCAGAGGAGACAGCTCGGGAAGGGGAAACAGCAGAATATTAATTCCTGCAATGATACTCATGCCCTGGTGTCTCCTGTCAAATCAGCTGCCCAGTGTTTTCTAATTTGGCCTTTTGCTATTAGGAGTAGAAACTCAAAGCTGAGGACTTCATTTTCTGCGTGATTTCAAATTGGGCTGTTTCACTTCTACTGCGTAATTAGCAAAGGAAATACAGCTTGTTAGAGGAGCTGGGGAGGGGATTGAGAAGTGGGATTAGCCTCTTCCCATTCATCCCTCCATACTGTTCCTTCCTTTCTTTTCCCTCTGCAACCCAATTTCGTTTTATTTTCTTCTTCCCTCCCTCTTCCTTATCTGACACACAGCACCCTATGCATTGCGTATATTTATTTTCTGTTATGTTTTCTGTCGGACCTCGTCTCCTTTTTTTATTCCTTCTATTCCGCTTATGCTGTTTTAAAATGTGATGTCCCTACGAAGAGGAGGAGTGTGGAAACGAGGAAGCAGGTAGAATGAATGCTGCTGTGGAGCACGCAAAAGCACAGCTCTGTTAGTTATCATCCCTCGCCTCTAGTCTGACCTTACACAGGAGTATGAAGCGTGGGAGCTGCTTTCACAGAGCTTTTTAGTGGAAGCCTCTTTTGACAGAAAGAGCAACATTTTCCTGATAAGCTCTGAGACAGTATGGGTTCAGAAAGCCTAAGGTAAATACCACCAGCTCAGCTGCCCTCCAACTCCCTCAAGGACAAGTCTGCTTGGGTTTATACTTTGCATGGAAACTGGAGGTGATTGGCAACTTTGAACACCCATAAACCTTGTAGACAATGAGCTTATTATTATTTATTCTCTTAAGGCAAGAAGACAGGAATAGTAATGGAATTTTTGTGGAGTATAGGAGGCAAGAGGGAAGTGTTAGCAAGATGTTTTATAAGCCTCACAAAGAATAATTTAAGCGAGTCCTATATTGCGTGTAGTGAAAGGCAGTTCTTTCTGCTGAAAAACCTCTTCTGGTGTGTTTTAATGTGTTCATTTTTTAAAGTGAGTAATGGGAACCCAGGTTATTTTTAAAATAAATCTGCCTAGACCTTCAACTTACAGTAAGCAGTCTCCCTTTGCCCCCCACCAAGCAAGACTTTTGGACTAAACAGGTTCTATTTATTTATTTATTCATTTATTTATTGCAAACTCTGCAAGGTGTTCTTGGGTCCCCAGGAGGTCCTCATTCTATTTGGTCCTTGTGCAGCACACTTACCACTGATTCTTTTTATCAGGCTTTGCTTTCTGCTCTCTTCTGTCCACTACACCCTGCCCTGCTGATGATTCCACCTCCCTGCGTGCTCATGCACTTGCATAGGAGAAGCAAGGCTCCCTTCCTCCAGGGAACTGCACCTTCACCCCATGCTTTCTTCTCAAAGGATGCACCAGGGAAGCTGAAAGCACATCAGAGGCACTGTCCATCAGAGGAGACAACAGCATTTGTTCTGCAGTCAGCGGTTGTTGTCCTAACTCCTGTTAGGAAATGTTTTCAGAAGCATTTACATTTCTAGCCAGCCGAAACCCATGCATATCTTCAAGCCTTTGTAAGACTTAGAAGACAGAACGTGTTGGCTGAGGAGTGCAGAAACTTGCTTTTTTCAGGCTCTCGGAGCAGCCCAGGGCAGCCAGCTCTGCCTGTTAGCCTTAATGGCTTCATTCTTCTTTGTTTAGATACTTAGTGGTGTTGCATACCTTGATATGTATGTTCCACAATTAGATTGCAGTACAGAGTAGAGGCGTCTTTCTTTTCTTAGGGACCTTTCAAGAGATGTGGCACAGTAGTCTGTGATCTTTCAGGGCTTGACAGACAACAGGTTAAAAGCCACTGCCTTAGCCAGCAATTCTTATGGGTGTCAGTGGCTTGCTTTGCTGTTCTTGCAGTCTTAATGAGTGTGTTCAACTCTGACTCTGCAGCAAAGTGCTTGTTCTGTGTAATACAGAAATCATAGCTTGGAATCATTGGTACTGTTTTTTGTTTGTTTTTTTTTTTAAATACCAGTTATTTCTTTAAATACCTTGAAGATCAAACTTCTACTGTCATCTATCAGACATCTTGCCGTGGTTATTGATAATAGGTCCTGTTCTCTGTGTTTTCTTGTTGATTTGGTCAATAAAATTCCAGCTGTGCCTGCAGTTGTATTTTGTGGTTGATAGGGAAGTTGATGCTGGCTATACAAATGCTTCCTGACATGTTTAATAAGATATTGTTGTCTTCTGGATTTCAAAGCTACTGCAAGTAGTTGAAAGCATTTTGCTCTGTTTTCACTTAGAAATCGCAGTTTTAATATTTTTTGTCATTTCTTATCTTGACTGTTTCTCCCTTCCTTCCCAACGGCAGTTTACATTGATGTGTACTGTATTCTGCACTAGGCTTTCCTTTTAGAGACTCCAGGTAATGAAGAATGCAGCATCTTTGTGAAATAATGGTGTGGCCTATTTGGCTGAACCTGTTTGTTTTAGGAGCTTACTACAGATGTATTTGATTGGCTGCATAGTGTGCAGATGTTTATAATTAGCACTTGCTTGAGTCTGAAGTCTTATACACTGTGTCTCATTAATTGCCTATGTTCTATTCTGGCTCCTAAAATCAGCTTGGATTCTCTCAGTCCTTCATTATAAAAACCTGGGCAGGGGACAGACTGGCCATGATAGAGTGATCAGGCTCTGGTGTTCATCATGTTATTGGTCTGGTAAAACCGGGGCTTGTTTGACCTTCAGAACACCATGAGTCCAGACAGTTTGTTTGAGCTTCTGCCTTTAACACCGTGTTTCTGCGGAGTCCTTTGATACTGCATCAGGTTGGTTTGAGCTATTGTTAACGTGTGAGATGTCCTGTTATTTTTAATTGCTTTCTGCTGTGTGTTCTGAAATTATTTTATGAATTGAATAAACCCATCATTAAAATCAAGCACATGTGCATGCGCGCACACACACAGGGTATTGTAATGGTGCTGGCAATACACTGGTAATACCGAGAAAGATTTAATAATTACCTCACCATCATTGTAGTGTTTGGACAAAAAGTTCTAGTGGAAGTAGAGTTTTCACACTACGGAAAAACAAAATCTGTGTTTTTTCTCTCTGCAGTTGTGGTAGGCGATAAGTTAATGCTGTCATCGTTTCTACAGAACCAAAGATATGGTGAACAGCTAGCTCTGAATTCCTAAAGGAGAAAGAGCACTGGTTAAAAAGTGTGGGGGATTGGTGCATGGGAAGATTAAAAATTACTTGCCTGTCGTCTTGAAGGTTATGGAAGTATAATTTTTCCATGAATGTCCCACACCCATCTGTATCTGTTTCTTTATTGTTGTATTTTCCGTAAGATCACAAAAAGCTGACTCAGCCATGGCTAAGTTGCATGTAGGCAAAGATGTGGGCAAGCGGTTCTAACAATTACCATTTTTCAAAATTTGAGGAATACTGCAGACAATGGACTGCTGGCCGTAAATAAGCTTTGAGATTAAATAGGACTTGGGAGGCACTGGCAAATAGAGAGTATTTGACTTAAAAGGCTCGCTGTAAAGAACTGGGTGCATGGATAGATGCTGTCTGGAGCACAGAAGGTGGCCTAGGATTTATGTGAGCTTTAAGTAAAACAAATATGTATATATTGTTTTGTCAACTTGACATTCCTTTCGTTGCCGTGCTTTTGTTCCCACTCCTAAAAGTACGCAGCACTTTATTTCAAAAGACTCTTACTCTGCACTGTGTTCAGACTCGTCACGGGTGCCAAAACCAGTGAAGTTTTGCTGACAACTGAACTTAGTCAAAGTTATTGCACAGTCTTGCTGGATATATAGAGTAAACTCTTCCAGGGTAGGGGCTGAAAATAGGAGAGTATTTCACAAGGGTACGAGGAAGGTGACAGGTTTATCGCCTGACTCCTGAAAAAAGTGCACTCCGAAAGATCAATTTTTCACTAAGCCTGAGCCGTGCCTATTGGACTAATGTGCGTCATTTAGACTATAAATAAGTGGGTCAGTCCCACTGGCGTGCCAATATAAATACGCTGGTACTGGTATAATGTTTATGCAGCTCCTAGTAGTAGTGTTAGAATTGTTTTATGAATCAAATAAAGCTTGTTAGTGGGATTAAAAAGGGTAACTATAAGGCTGTAAATTTATACGACATATTACTAAGAAAGTAGTGAAAGTATGCTTTACTCTTAATGCTGTCCACACTGGAGTTATACTTGTGCAGATTTTTGGTTTAAAAAAATAATTTAACTCTTCACCAAATGGATATCCCAGTACACAATCAGCGTGTACACCACCCTTTAGTGGCAAGATCAGCCTATATTTGTGGTAAGTCATGCCCAGTAAGAAGAACTGGTAATATCCGAGCCTAAAGCAGTAAGCACAGTAATCTGTGAGATTTCTGGAATGAACAGTACATGAGAGGGGTTTTTTTTGTTGTTTTGTTTTGTTTTGTTTTTTAATAAGATCCTTCTGAAGAGGGGAAGAATGTTATTAGGAGTAATGGAATGACAGTCAAAGCAAGGAAAGAAAACTGTAGACTGATGGAGGGAACTATTTTCCAGCTGTGAGATCTGATGCATCCTGTGGAGCAGTCTCCAAAGGAAAGCGATGGAGATGTCATCACTAGAGACACTTACAGATGCAAATAGGCTGAAAAATACATGATATAATTTACTGCAAATAGCATTAGTACAGCACTGGAATGGAGGTGGTATAAATAACCAAATGAAAAAATTGCCATTCCTAACTTCTTCTCTTTGCAGTGTTGTGACTTTGCTTATTCTTATTTTTCCTGAAGCAAACTAAACTCCTGTTTTCTAAACAGTTTAACATATTTTACTTACTTTTCATGCAACTTGAGTGACAGTCTCACTGTCTTGGCTATTACCTCTATCTTTGCCTTCCCACAGCACACACGCAACTAGCTTCTGCTTTCCCTGGCATGCAGTAGAGAAATTCCTAGCTGACATCCTCTTTCCTAATCTCTGTCAACTGCAATGACAGCAACCTGGGCAGATGTTCCTGATCTGCTTTGTGTCATGGTCTGCACAGGTAGAAAGTGGAAGGTGTCTTCCCCATGGGTACCCCTAGAAGATCATTATTCATGTATAGATATAGTGATGGGAAGGGGGAATATGGAATTTTATTTCCCTCAATGGAAAAATCAGAAAGCTTTAAAAGAGTCTAACAGCAGTTTTAAACATCACTTCTACTTTTTAAGTTTCAGGCAGTCAGTCTGCAGGGAAAACCTCTGCCAGGGTTGGGCTAAGAAAGCACAGGAACAGTTTTGATGCACAAGGAAGTTGCTGTTAACATCTGCTGGTACAGTGGAGGTGCCATGAAGGTTTGACAGTTCAAATGACCTTAGTATTTCTCCTGTTGCATTTTATCCACAAATGTAATAGATCATACCACATGTCATCGTTTCTTAATATATGGTAAAATGCTGCCTGCCAGGAAGCCAACTGCCTTTTGTCCCAAGGAGGCATGGTGGTGGGCAGCCACACTAGCCAGGAGCATGGTGGCTTAGCTTGAGGGCATCGTCCAGGAGCCATGGGACATGGCTTGGCCCCTTTTCCCCTAATCAGCTCTCACTGTCTTCCCAATTCAGCAAAATCTCATCTGGGAAGGGGTAGCGGAACCAAAGGTAGAGAATAAAAAGTAACATTAAGGTCATTGATGTATTTTTACATAAATAGCTATTCATAGAAGTTTTTCCATGAGGTGGGGCATTAATGCCATCTGGTTTTCTGGCCCTCAGCCACTGCATTGGCTCAGGTCTTGTTCCTTTGCTCAGCTCCCTTCTCCAGGAGCCTTGTTGGAGCTTTTATCATCTTCTTGACATTGGTGTTTCTCTGTCAAGTTTGGCCCAGATGTTCTTGAGGGATGCTGATTTAGCATTTACTAATGTTAAACAATGTAATTGAACCTTTTCATTATTCGAACTGCACAAAGAAAACAGTTTTCAATTTTTTTTTCCCCAAAAAGCTTATGTACGGCCCCCTCACACAATGCCAGCGTACAGCAATACTTCAGAGCGCTGTGATATTCCTAAACACACATGCAGGGAGGACAACAAAACCTTCCTATGGACCAAACCACAACTCCTAACAAATGATGTGTGTTCAGAACAAAAAGTGTAGTTTGAATATCTGGAAATGTTTCCTATCGGTGAGATCTGTGTCAGTTAGGAATTTCCTTTTTTAAGTTAAAAGGTTTATAGCCCTATTCACTAAAATAAGGTTCTATGCAGAAGTTATATGTACAGAAAAATCTTGAACTGTCTTGTAGAGGAAAATAGTAGTTCACATCTTCAGTGTCTTTGAGCTTTTTCACTTTCCCAGCTTCTTCAGTTTCTGTCTGCTCTGGTTAAGCTTCACCTGTTTCACTTATGTGATGGCTATTATTTCCAGAAACAACAAACAGAAGCTCAAGACAACAGAGTGAAACTCACTTTGAATCCTAAAATTCTGTAACGATTCAGTAATGATTCTGGTTTATGGCATTGGAGTTTAATCTCTTAACAAATGCTTGATGCTGTAAAAACAAAAAGACATATTTATCAGATTTGAAGTAGTTTGTGGTTGGGGTATTATTTAAATAGGATTACTTCTGTATTAGATAATCCACTGAAGTGAATTTCACCATATGCTAATATCTCTCGAGACATGTTTTCAGCTTTCAGCAGATACTGCATGTTTTAGATGGTTTTGGAAAGTTCTGAATTTTCCTGAGCAAAATAGCTTTGGGAGGAGATTCATGTACTTAGCCGTTTAGGAAACCAAGCATTTCCATTCAGGTGCCTAAGCATGGGTTTAGGAAATAACTTTGGACAAGCAAACTTGGAGGGTATTCAGATAATTTTTCAAATGGTCAAGCTTGCTGAGGTATTGTAAATATCAATAGGAAATGGATTCATGGTTATGCATAATTACAGCACCCTACTTCTTTTGCTTCTAGATTAAAGCGGAGCTGCTACTGTAATAAGTAACCATATAATTCAGGAAAAAAAGCGCATTTAATTTACATAAAGTATAATAAAATTGAATAAATTTTCACTTTAGAGAGACAACACAGTTATTCATTGGGTGCTATAACTGTTAAAATTAAGTTGCTAAGAAAACCTGAGGACACGTCTGCTAAATGTGGGAAAGAAAATTACCAGAGGAGCTATTCTAACTCTTCCTTCTCATAATTCTTCCATGTCACACACACCAACAAATGTTACTTACGGAAGCAGTTGAAACCCTATGTTTTCTTAATGAAGACTGCTGGAGAGCACTGAGCGCAGAGTTTGATAAGAAAGGATTAAGATTAAATACATTCATATTTGTCCTACTTGGAGCCTAGTTCATTAATGACTGTTTTACAGGCAGCTCTTAGGAAATTTTAGATATTTCTAAGCACTACTTCGAAGAGCAGCATTGCCATTTCAAAAATGAAGTCTCATTGGAAGTGACTGAAGCCATAGCTCTAAAAGGAACTCGAAAAATTGTTATTCCTCTGCACCAGTAGGAGAAATTAATGCTTTCTTTCATGGTTGGAGCTCCTATAACAAGTCTGAAAGTGTTGGCATATGGGCAAAGCAAATTGTTGATATTTTGTTGTTTCATGAAGCATATACATTCAAAATCTGTACGTTATACATCTGTTGAAAGAACTTAGCCAATTTTGTCTCTTTTTTCAACTGTTTATAGTCCATTATGCTCTGACACAGCTGTGGTGACATTGTGGTAACCATGAATGTTCCAGGATGTTAATTTTTCTCTAGACTTTTGCATTATTTAAAAGCAAATCTTTTAAAAGCATCCTCCTTTCCCAGGAAAAATACATTCTCTGAGATATTTTGTTGTCAATAACAGTTACTAAGGATAAAAGTTACACTAGGCTAAAAACATCTGTGCCAAATCGCCCATCAACAGCCAAAGTAAAATTCCCACTATTCACTGCTTCCCAGCAAATTTCAATGTGGTTTATCGATTCAAGTCTATTCAATAATTCAAGTGTAAAACTTATCAGAGTTTTAGAACTTTCAGTTACCTTTATAAGCTTCAGTTGTTTTAAAAAAAAAAAAAGGTATGGGTAGTAGTATGCTTCCTATGATTCATTTACAGCTACTATAGCTGTTACGGCTTCAGTTAAGTTGCGTTGGTATCTATCCACTCATTGTGACTGCTACTCATTACATTGATCGGGGTATTGCATAAATATTCAGAGTTATTCAGTTAGTTCTCATTCAGAATTGTTTGGTCTTTAAGTTCAGGGAAAAGATTTGTCCTCTGTCTTTAACAGAAGTTCTCTCAGCTGGAAGCTGTAGGGCAGAGCGATAACCAAGCTTCAGCTCCCTTCTCAGTATTTTTTTTTCCCCTTCACATTGCTGTAGTTCAACCTGAAAGTTACATTTTCCAGAATTTGTAACAGTTCAGAGAAAATGTTTATGCATTTTTACCAGAAAAAAAGAACTGGAATTGAGGAGATGAGCTTACGTGGGATCAGGGGCATTTTTCTATAGTGGTCCTAATGACTTTGTTAGTAGCTGGGCTACTCACAGGGGTACATAGTGGATCTTGAGTTCAGATTCCGTCTTCTGCCTGATCCGGTACAGGGCTTGGAATTGATTGTAGAGGAGATAGCATTGATCTTTTTTACTTTGTATGGCGTAACTAACACATTGATCAAAGCGAGCAAGCAAGACTAAATGATTGTGTGGCTGGGAGTTCGGGTACTCATCTATAAATGTGAGACTGGGGTTTGAGTCCCTGCTCCAGTAAATATTGCAGCTTTCTTCCAGAATGGAAGATGTTCAACGGAAAGGTCTGAGTTTACAAGAGACTAAGTTGCTCTAGGAATGGTCCTAAAAGTTGTACCGAGACTCTGTGTAAGTGTTCCTCACCTTCAGAGCTTCTGTAAACCACAGACGTCAGTGAGTACATGTTTATTTTTATCTGTGAAAGCCTCCAGCTGCAAGCTGTGGGGATAACCGAGAATGCTGTAGCTCAGAATTTACCAACTGTCACTGGTATGATACTGTGCCAAAACCGATGCTTTTAGATAATGCTGAGCTTTATGCCATTCAAAGATAAAATTCAGGATAAGTCTCAGATACAGAAAGTATGAGAACCTATGGTATTTTGTGCTGTACTGGCAGGATTCATAAAAATCTGTTGCTCTTAGTGAAAAATATTCTTCATTATGAAGTTAAGGAGTGGCAAATTTCTGTGAATGCAATATTACAGATCTAGGTACGCCTGAAGTAATAACTGTGACCCTAGTGCTTTTAATTTTTGAGAAACTAATCTTGGGGATGTTCTCTCAGCTGTAATCATCCTCTTGGCAACTTGTTGTGTTGTCATCCTCACCTCTGTACAGGTGTGTGATTCTCTACTGGTCTGAGGTGTAAGCAACAACACGTGGAGTCGATCTTACTCCTCCCATACACTGAGACAAGCTGGAGGTGTAGTCAGCTGAAGATGTAATGTGCTTCCTTGTGGAGTCTTGTGATTCATATTAGTTGGAGGTACTTCACAGTGGGGAACGTTTGAAGAACACCTCAGATTTCACTTGCTTGGGTTCTGAAGTCTGCTTAGAAGCTACATGGTCAAACTCTAAAAAGGTATAAATTCAGTTCTCCCTTGGCCAAAGAACAGCTTATCCTGTAGCGAGATATAAATAAACTGTTGAAGAATGAGAATGAAAACCCGAAAGATGGAAACTCTCTATTCTCCCTCCTGCTTCCACATGTACTGTTGAAAAAAATTTAATATAGCTTCCAAGCTCCTCAATATTAAAAAATTCCCCTGTGTTTGAAATTCCTCACTTACAAATTTGGTGCCCTGTTATTTCCCTTGCTCCCAGGGGAATGCAGGCTTTGCAGAAGAGAAGCAGGTACGAGTGGTGACGCAGAGCTGAGAACTAGCTGTTGTGTGGGAGAGACAGTGAAGGGTCTTCACATTTCCTCTCCATGTAGGAGGGCCAAAATGGCAGCTGCCGAGTCCTTCAGGAGCTGTTCCCAGTTGGGCAGGAAGAGGCTTCCCCCCCTCACCCGACAGGACACAGTTATGCGTAGTCACCTTCTAGGGCCACCTGGTGCTGCACAGGATTTGGACGTGCTTACTGGGCTCAGGAGTTATCCCTTGGACATGCAGCAGCAGCAGTGAAGGAAACATCCTCTAAGCAGCTGTGCAGACTTGAAGGAGGGAGTGCTCTTGGGCTTTACCACATCTGTGAACAACATCCTTGTGCCAATAGCTTTCACAGCCACCTCGACAGACACACAAACAGTTCAGTGGCCATAAACCGCCCGATATGTTGAATTCCTGGCCTTGACTGTTGAGGGAATATCTTTAGGCTTTCCTTTTATTTCCTCTTATGTGTCCCCAGTTGGTATCCTTCAAAGGATATTAAACTGAATACAGCGAATATCTAAAGATTTCATATGGTTGTTTTTCTAGCCCAGCACCAAGCTTTTTATATAGGTGTGTGTGTATATATATCTCCATACACATTGTCCAGTGTATAATCTTTGCAGGGTTACTTTACTGTTGGTTTATTACAGTGTATAGAGCCCTTAGTCTTGGACAGAGACCCCTGCCGTATAGTAAGAGCAACACAGAATGATATAAATGGGTCACAGCATGGTTCCTAACTCAAAAGAATGAATCATTCAGTTACAGGGTAGAGATGCCAGCGGGTTAAAAATAGGCAGGAAAGTGCAAAAAGCTGTTTATCTGCCTCCCAGTCAATAGCTAACGGCAATAAGCCTGCAGTAATAGCTGTAAGCAGTAGGACTACTTGCCTGTCCACTTGATCATTATCTTTGGAGTCTTTAATTAGAAGAATTGTGTGCTGAGCTTTGAAAGGATGATACGTGAGCTACTGTTGCCGGTATTTGGGACTGTTCTATGAGGACAAGTAAAAGGAGAAAAGAGGAAGACCATTTTGCTTTGCTGGTTAAGAATGTCAGTAACCCGCAAGGCGTCACCCCCGAGATTATCACTGTGTTCTGCCAGGAAGGAGGTTAATTAACCCAGTGGGCATCTTGCTCACTATTGCACATTTACAACTGCAAGAAACATGCAAAGTATGAATTTGGGAGGGGGGGAAACGGCGCCACCTGTTAATAGCGTAAGAAGGTAGCATAAGACTACAGTGACAGTAGTCACTGAGTGAAGAGAGCTGCTGGCATAGCAGTCACCTTTAAACGACCTAGTGACTTGCTAGAAATTGATTACCCTGGGTTGCCTAATCTCTCAGCCAGAGGAAATTAGGAGGGGGAGTGGGGCAGGGAAAGCCAGAGATGTAATTAATGCAGCTCCAAGAGTGCATCCGCATAGCTAGTCCCACTGCAGCGAAGGTGGCCACCTGCAGTGCCGTTCTTCCAGAAGCGGGCAGGAGCTGGTGCACCAAGCGGCAGGGCTTGCAGCTGCCTGTCTGCACGTTCCAGGTGATGTGTGGGTATTAGGGGTGGAGCTAGGTGAGATTTATGCTTCTGAATCTAGCTTGTTTCTCCTTCTGCTTTGTACGCGCAGCTTCTTAAATACATCGCCGCTTTACCTAATTTTGAGTTCTTGTCTCCTGTTGTGGAGAATGCTTCATACCCTTTTGCTCCTTTGCTTTTTCGGGGTGTTGGCTTGCTGGGTTGGGTTTCATCTCTGAGAAGTCTGTCTGTGCTGTAGAGTGGGAAGCTGGTAATACAACACACTCAGCCAAATCCCTCTAGGCACTGCTATCATGAGACATTCTTGCATGTTTTAAGATCCTCCCTGCTAACTATAAAGCGGATGGGAGCATCAATAAATTATAGTTTGATAATAAATTCTTGTGGCCACACATACAACTTTGCTAATACATACAAACAGCTTTTTGCCTTTTTTGACAGCATGAATGGTGTGCAGCATTTCAGGGCTGTCAGGGCTTCCTTGTCTCTTTAGTTACTTTGCTCTTTAGGATGGTTTCTATTTCCACATCTCTCTGCTCTTTATATTACTTTCCTGCCTCAAATGACCATCTCAATAAGGCTGCTAGCATTTCTCCAGTTGGTTATATTTGTTTTCCTTTGCTTCTAGGAATCCTTTAGACTGATTTCTAGTTATGTTGCAGTGTGATTTTACTGTTAAATGATCATTGAAAGAGAATTCCTTCCTGTCCTGAGAACAGCTTCCCAATCCACTGATGATACAATGGCTCATTGTTCTTTCCCAATAATAATTGGGCATCTTTTGTGTTAACGGGGGTTCAAAAGTTCATGAAGCAACTTTTTGGACCTCTTTTTTTTGCTGTGGAAGTCCGTAGACAGATTAAGAAATGTAACACAATTACATGCCTACAGTACCTAACCCATGAAAATAAATTTTCAGTGTTAATATGCTTAAATTAAAATACTAGCTTATTCACACATGCAGTCCCAGTTAGCTTTCATACCTGCTATTTGTTATGTAGAAAATACTAGACTTTTTGCTCAGGCTCCCTAGTGAGTAATTTGAACTTGCCCTCCCCTGCCCTCATTGCTGCCGCTAACCAGAAAGATTTGCAGGCTTGTCCTTTATTCTGAACTCAGGATAACCACAGGTACTCCCAGTGCAGTGCAATATTGGGAAAATCCTATTGCAGCATGAGGTTGTAGGTGATTTACTCATTTGCTCAGTGACAAAGATTCAATGAAAAAGGTCTGGTTGTGAAAATTCTTCTTTCCTTTTTGCGCTCTCTCCAATCTGATGAAAGTAATTCATGTGTAATAAGTCTGACTAGGAGAGGACTGTTTTGTTCTGTAAGTTGATAGATTTTTCATAGGTAGGGCGTACATTCAAATAGGGCCCAAAAGTCATCACCATCTATCGGTTCCTGAGAAATTGTATTACGTTTCCTGCCCACTTTTTAATAGAAACATGTGCCTTACACTGTCTGCTGTCACATTCAGCACCTGCAAATAAAGTAATAATGGATGGGACATGTAAGCCACATGTTATTGATGAGCTGT
Organism: Scopus umbretta; assembly: GCA_013400535.1. Taxonomy (NCBI): domain Eukaryota; kingdom Metazoa; phylum Chordata; class Aves; order Pelecaniformes; family Scopidae; genus Scopus; species Scopus umbretta. The sequence continues at coordinate 10,269 of VZTL01076944.1, read as the reverse complement.
ATTTTTTTGGTATTGATATGAGTTAGCAAGGTTGGGAGAGCCTTGTCTTGAGTTTGAGCTCAGTGGTGCCTCTTTTATGAAAGAAATTTTTTTTTTTCTTTAATGAGGGTATGCATATTCTGTATATGCAATAACGATAGCTTTTCCACTTTCCTCAAATGGCAAGATAAAGCTTTACATGTCTACCTTTTTCGTAAATTGTGTAGCTGGATCTATGTGAGTATTTTGTCACGCTTCTGTATTTCCCGTAGCTGACAGCTTTATTTTCTTGGAGTTTGTACATACAGTATAGTCAAGCCTGTTATCTTTCTGCTTGTAGCAATGTAGTCCTAAAGCAATGGGAGTTCATTTTACTGTAGAAAAACAATTATATTGGCTGTTGAGGTATGTTAACAATGCATGTTCTTCATTCCTTGGTGCATTTTCATCAAGGTACATGGCTATAAAACAACATTTTGCCTTTCTCTTTCCTTTTTTTCTTACTTCATTTAGGGTTTTTGTTAGTGCATCTGCCTAACAGTAGCGGAGTTCATTGCAGAGGTTCTGGTTTTAAAAGCCAACCAGCTCTTCTAGTCACTTCTTTCTGAGACCTGGTTTTAAATTAACTTATGCTGACCAAAGCCTTATCTCACTTGCATATAAATGGACTACTGTCTTCAATGCAAGTTTCTGAAGGAGTTCGAGACTTTGCAAGATGTAAATAGTGTAGTCAGCAAAGAAGGCTTATAATGTCAAGAGTGTCAGCTGACAAGAAAAACTGATTCTCCAGAAAATGTTTATATGGTTCTACTTGATCTGAGGATGCTATACCAGATAACATAGTCTTTGATTCCTTCACTCATTGATCTGTATGTAAGCTTGTATTCATGCACGTGCTGTAAATGCATCAGTCCTTTGCAACCTGAAGGAAAATATGCAAATAGAAGGACTTGATAATACTTTAAAGTGTTAGAGCACTTGATTAAAGACAAGCAAGACAGAAGCCTAATTTCTCCTGATTCCTTTCTTTTGATTGAAATAATAAAATGCATGACATTATTTCTTCTCTTTTATTCACATTTCTTTCCGGAGCTTATAGTTTGTCCTTTTTAAAGCTACGACATAGTTGATTTTTTCCCTACCATCATTCTGCTCTTAAGAGGCATGTAGAAGTGACTCACTTTCTGCCTAACGCTGCCTTTAACTGATGACTTATCGGCTCATCCCACCATTAGTGGTCTCTTACGCACTGAGCTTGATTGGTAGATGTTCCACATAGCCTCCTATTTAGACACAGACTGTTAAGGTGCCATTCTTCAGGCATAAATGTGCCTGGCCTATTTGGCAACAGCTTTCTGATGTTTATCCCAATCAATCGTCACGACAGAAAAGGAACCACCCACTGACAGATCCCAAGGGAAAAGGAGTGCATCTTTACAGCCGGAATATTCAAAAGCTTCTGCAAGCCTTTCACTCCTGAACGGGGTACCTGGTACATCTCTCACTCGAGTCTTTGACATGTGAAGCTTCTTAACATGAGAAAAAGGAAATTTCTATGTTTATGTTAAAACCGAAAAGGCCTTTGTATATCATGCCTGTCATCATCTAAGCATTATATCCAGTTTGAGTTTTACCCCATCCTTTTCAGCTCTACTATTCAGAGCCTTTGTCATTGAGTCTAAACGTGACATTGAACATTGAGTCAGCATTCAGAAATACCCATCCTCATCTAGCTCGCAGCAGCTCTTGTGCTCTGCCTTGCTAGTTTACACAGTATTTGGGTTAAAATTATGTTGTTTAGAGCATTATATTTAACAGTTAACTGGAAGTGTTGCTTGTTTCTGTTTAGATGAGAGTCCTTACACAAAGTCTGCAAACCAGGCAAAGCCACCTGATGGAGCACTGTCTGTGAGGAGACAGAGTATTCCAGGTAAGACGTGCTTTGCTTTTTATAACACCTAACTTGTTTGTGAACAGCAAGGTAATACTAACCAAAATTCGACTAGTTATAAAAAGCAAATTAATTACGGTTACTACCAAGCAACTTTATAAGGAAGGTTCCGTGGGAGCTGTAAGGAGTTCCCACAGTTAGGTTACCTTGGGCTTTTGCTGTGAAGAACATCCCTGTGTCTCTGTCTTTTGCAGCAGATTTCAGACATTGATCACAACAACCTTTTCATCAGTATTGTCAGGCTCCATGAAATCTGTTCTTTGATACCTGGTTTCAGTGGTACAGGGAGATTGGCTCATATTTTCCACTGCTGATCGGACAAGCTTCAGAATTCTAGCAGAGCAACACTCTGTCAGAGTTCTTATCTTCACATGATTTTCTGCCACACATATGCCATCCTTGTCTTTTCTGCCATCCTTTCGGACAAAGCTGGACCACTAGATGAATGGTTAAAAGGTGTGATCTTCAAAACTGGGTCTCTCTTAATTACTTCAAACAAGTCTGCAAAATGTGCCCATGAAGAGCAAGGTTTTTATGTATTATGCAGCAATCTAAATGGATTTTCACCTCAAGTAAAATTTGAGAGATCTTTTAATGAAAACAAATGAATACTGACAAAGGTTACGCGGAGGCAGAATAACTGATGTTGCCAGTCTCACCTCACGCACAGTAATCTCTGACTTGAGGGGAAGATGTATTGCAATAGAAATCAGAAACTGTAAGGTCATGTCACGCACCTTTTAATGACTAATGTTAATATTCTCTGCACTCCATGGCCTTATTATTGAACAAAGTCACACAGTCCACAGGGAGGCTATGGATACAGGAGATGGAGCTCAAACGTTTACCACTGCCAGGCTCAGATCTCATCCCAGTAACTGTAGTGTTTCTGAAGGGCCAAAGTACATGTTTTGTGGATGCTTTGAGTGTATGTGTGAGGGAGAGATGAATGATTTACTGTTGTTCATAATGAACATTTTTGTCTGTTGAAAACATCCTAGTGATTTAAAGATTGTTATTTTTATGGTAGAATCATGAAGATCATAACCATTGTGAAATGGCGCGACTACAGCGTCCAGTGCACAGTTATTGTTATGAGAAACTCTTTAATTATACAAACACCAACCAGATTTTTTTCTCCAAGTCAATACAAATCAAGATTCATTGTTCTTCAGAGTGAATTAAGACAGGTATACAGGTACCTCTTCAGGTAATGCTTTAGCTCATAGGTCACTAATATTTAACATACTAAGTATATACTTTTTTTTTTTTTAATCTTTTGAATTTTTTCACTGTGAACTTAGTAATTGTCATTTATGGTATGCTCATTGTATTTATAAAACATGTATGCTAAGGTCCAACTCAAGACTGAAGTTCATAGTTTCACATGACATTTTGAGAACTGATGATATTCAGCTGTGTTCTTTAAAGAGGTTTGATGAAAGCTGAAGAGGTGCAATTTTTTTTTAAGAGTGTTTGATAAGATTAGGAATTTCAAGTGTTGAATAGTTGTAATGACCAATGGCCATTTGTTTTGAATTTTTTTAAAAAGTTGCTGTATCTTCTGGAGTTTTTGAGACCATTGCAGATAAATCTTTCCTGTGTGCTGTGCATGAGTCGCAGTTTGTTCAGAGCATGATGCTGACAAGTTTTTGGTGAGATGTACTCTGTTTCATTTCAGGTGTTCAGAAAAACTGATCTAAGCTTTTGTATGTTCTTCCGCTTTTAATATAGTGAAGACATTTATCTTAATGCATTCTTGTGTCTCTTGACCTTAGGAGCCCCGAAGGATAAATGAGATTGAGGTGGTTGGATCTTGAAAAAATAATCATTAAAACTTGTTTGTACCCTGCTAAATTCACATTCTAGCACAGTGGATGTTGTAGGTTTAGATAGGTAAATACCTTTGTAAAACTAAGCGCTGTTTTGGGAAGTAAATTGAACATTTAGGAGTTACTGAGGTTTCTGAAAATAACACATGAACTTTTATATCACTTGGACACTGAGAAAATTTGACCCCATCTTTCATATGTAAGTTCTCACCTTGTAAATAGCATCTATTCTTGCTTGTCTGTAGGCAATTTATCCACATTATGAATTAGTATTGACACAGATGCAGACACATCCCAGCTAGCCATCTTGTCTTGGCTGCAAGAGGAGTGCTGGTAGTATGTAGGTCAGCTCCAATTAGCTTTTGAATTGGAAGGTATGATGCAATGAACCTGGTAAATTCTTCTAGACCGGGATGGAGACATGTCAGCTGGAGTTACTGTCAGTAATCTTTACATGGAGAGTACACACTGTATGGAAAGCATTCATTTCTATTCCCCCCAGATGGTATGCCTGATAAAACATCGCATTCCTGAAGTGCTGTTTTTTCAAGCTTGAAGCGTGGCAGTGCCTTTGACAGTATAGCTGTCTAATCCACTTGACGCTCTGTCATTCCTGAGACACGGACAGCAGATGTCCTATTCCCAAGAAATGCCCTGGCCATTGAATCAGCCAAGAGAAAACTTTCGGGTTTTAGCAAGGTAAATGACCTTGTACTGAGCTTTGCACAGGTTTGAACAGTCTGTGGAAAAAATACTCATGAAAATATATATATCCAGGATGCGTGATGTAAATCTTCCGGCGTAGTGTGGGATCATGTCATCTCTGTATGCCTGGTGAAATTTCCTTCTTGTGACATTTGAATTTGTTTTAAAGGATTCCAGTTCTCCTTCCTTTGGCCAGATACCAAAAAGAGGAGCTTTAGTTGCTGTGAGACCTGAAACTACTATACCAACTGTAAACCCCAAGAGGTTGTTTTTATTCTTCCATGTGAAACGGTATTGAAAGTACAGTATTGATGAGCAAAGACTGAATGCACAGAGAAGTAATATAATTCGATAGAGGCTACATGGAGCTCAGGCTTGGTTTATTTTACAGGAAAAAAATGTTGAAATTGTAATTTTATAATTAAAGTCAAATGAGCACATACTGCGGAATCAGTGCACTGAGTTTAATTCCTTTCATCCCCAGAAGCAGGGAATGGATTAAGCATCTCTCTGGAGCAGAACTTGCTTGCTTAAGATGCAGAATGAATTATTCATGTGATGAGACTACATGTCATATTTATCATGTCTTCACATGGTGCAAAATCAACAAGCAACAGATCCTTTCAAAGGGATTTACAGAATTGCTGAAAGTATAGTTAATTCAAATTATATGCATTAATATAATTGCAGTTTGAAAGTTGGACTTAATTTTGCAGATGGGTAGGTGTTCAGTTACATATACATGATTGTTTGAAACATGATGTAGCTTTATGGTCAGAATTTCTTAATGTAAAAATGGGGCTTGAGGTAATGCCAGCACGACAAGCAGCCTGCAGAGTAAGAAACAAACAGCTTTTCTCCTCTGAACCTTTAAATGAAACCTTATTGCTACTCTGCCCATGTTGTAGGTTACAGAAGCCAAAGGGGTGTGTACTGTGCCTCATTCAGGAAAATATCACTGTCAGACTGGTACTTAGGCACATAAATAATAGCAATGTGTTTCAAAATTCACAGATAAGACCCCTCAGAATCACAGATGCAGTTAAAAATGTCTGTCATTTAAAAATAAAGTATTTGATACCCACTTGTTAGCTAACCTCTTGAATCCCTAGGTTTAATGGCTGTAGTTCCCATTGAGTTCCTGAGCTGAGGTTTTCTCCCGGCTTGCCGAGGGTCGGAAGCAGTGCCTAGCCAAGGGGAAGCATTAGGTCAATAGCACTTGAGTCAAAGGTGTCGTTCCTGTGGTTGCTTATTCCTGCAGGAGCTTTAAAAAGGGCATCAAATATTCCAACAATACTGAAACAATGTCAAGAGCTGGTGGCACTGTTAAAGAGGCACTTGGAAATCACAGAGACTTTAACATGTGCTTAAAGGCAAGCATGTTCTCAGTGCTGTCCTGAATATGGACAGGCTGAATAGCTGCTCTCATGCTTTCCAGACTAAAATCCAATGCCCTGTTGCTACCTGCTTTAACAACATGGAGAAATCTGTCGACACTAATGCTGTGAAAATTGCTCACTTCATTCATTTACTTGTCTATTTTCAATTCACTCACTGAAAACTGGGGGGAAAGAAGTGACCTGGCACAAGCATAAAAATAATTCCTCCATGAAACAAAAAACCAACACCACAAATTTGAGGCTGATTAAAATATTTCATAAAATCTGCAACAAAAGTTTAATTTTATTTTTAGTCCAATTCTGTATGTGCTTTTTATTGAGTCTTAAAAGTGGCTATTATTAAAAAAAATATATAAAATAAATAGTCAAAACCCCCACAGTTTTTAAAGAGCTGAAATGTTTCAGCTTCTTGATGTTTTATTTCTGTTGGCTGAAATTATTAGTAAGTTTCAGTTAAATTCTGGAAATAGTTTTGGTTGGGTCAAAAGTCTATTTTTGGGTTGGGGGGGGGAACTAATTTGTGCCAAATCTATTTGACATTAAATTAAAAAAAATCCATACTTTTTACTTCTTGCATCAGCTGACTCTGACATCTGCACTATGGGAGACTTCTAGAAATGTGCAGTTGTATTACCTGAAGTGGTCAAGGGCTCAAAGCAACAGTAGTGCAAACTGCAGTCTGGGACAGCTATTTGAATCGTCTGTGAATTCAGAGATTTAGTTGAGCTAGGAAGACTGCGGTCATGTAGCTGTCTCTCTCCTAAGTAAATTCTTGTTCAAAGAACTAGTGCCAAACAACAAGGAGACAGAGTGGGAATACTTCCTCAAACAGAGGAAATTTCCTCTTCTCTGGGCCGGAAGAATAACACAGCTGCCTGCCCCGCTCAACACACCTAGCAAAA
>VZTL01076943.1:276-12024 GCA_013400535.1 Scopus umbretta | reverse complement strand
TTACTTAATTGTGCCTACTAACTTTTGGCTGAAAAAAAATTAATCTGGGACCTTCCTGTGTGTCAGTTTTCCCTCCTGTAGAATGAATTTGCATAGTTTGTATTAGAATGTGACTATCTTTGGATGAATGGCTTTATAGAAATCCACAGAATTATTATTTTGAGTTTTAGCTATGGTATAATGTAGTCAATTTTTGTTTCATTTAACGTGAGAGGTAGTATATAGGGCAGAGTGACATACTGTGTTGATAGATGGGGTATTGCTGTGGTTGAGTTTGCCAAAATTAACACATTTCCCATTGGAAAAAAAAACTTTGGAAAAGTTTCTCTTTTCTGAGTACAGGCATTTTATGTTAGAGCCTTAGAGCTGATTCTGTCTCTCCTAAGTTATAAACCCTTATGGATGTACCATAAAGATGTCCACCTAATGCAGAGAAAAGCAGATTAATTGATCACAGTAATATATTCTTATCCACTGAATAAGAGCATTCCACACATTGTTTCTTGTTTTGTTTCTGGCTTGTAAATCTTCATTGTAGAATACAAATGAAAATGACCCAAATATGTATTATTTATGAATAGGACTCTCAGATATTATGCTTTAGATTGATTGTGCTAGACAGGATATAACAGAAGCACAATAAGTCAATGAAAAATAAAAAGCAGCAAAAATGCTTCATGCTAAAAATGTAGTTCTAGTGACACCTCTTATATAAAGGACATTTCCAACACATTGACATTTATATTTATCATGGCAGTGCATGTGATTTACAGTTGTCTGAGGTACTGAATATCAGGAATATCCATGCACATACACACCCCTTTTGAATGATGGTAAAGTCATAGACCGCTGCATTGCCCCTTATACAGCAAGCTTTTCCTCCCCTTTTTATTTTTCTTCTCTAGCTTCAGGGAGGCAAAGGAAGCAGTAGATCAATAGGGTGTCTTGACTGAAGTTGCCTGCAGCACTTCCATTTCTCAGACTGGACACTGATGCTAACTATCAATAGCAATAAGAGGCTGTCTCAGACAGAATTAAGGCTCCTTCTTCTGCATGGCTGTCTGGTGCTTACTGATAAACATCTTGTGTACAGGATTGCAACAAATAAACCATTTCAAGTGTGCAAACTAGCCACTGTCATTCTTCCTATTGATACTTGCTCTGGGGTGAAGAGACTGATCGCTATTTTCATACAGCTGATAACACATTAGATAAGGGTACAGATGGATAATAGTACAAAGGCATAATGCAATAAAGTGTGGAAAGATCATTGATGAAATTCTCTGTGCTCCTGTAGAAACCCTGAGACAACAACAGACAAAAATATTGACTTACGTTTAAACTACTTAAGAGAAGCTACAGCTAAATTTAACTATTTGTTAGCCTCTGATTTTTAGGTTATGTTAAAGATATCCTGCCAAGCTATTTTATTCAGATGTTATTGATTGTTACCAATCCTCTGGGTTTGCAAGTTTGGTCTGGAAATAAAAGCTAGCAGGGGCTGGATGCAGCTATGATATAGGTGGGGAAGTGTTGGGCAGCATCATGGTCACTTGTCATTTGACCCGAGCTATACAACACACTAGCGGTTGCTAATTTTGGAAGAACTGAGCCTCTTTATCCTCCCTCCCTGCAAAAAATCAATTTCTCCACTGATCTATAGCTCTGTAGTGCATTCCTTGTTTTCAGCCTGAACAAGGATGAAGAATCAGGTTCTCACCCACCCACATGAAATCACCATTAAAATACCCTGGCCCAGATCTTCTTGGTGGTAAGTCCCATTATAACTCTGCTTAAGTCAGATATCCAGTAGAGTTACGCTAATTTGTACAAAGTGAAGAGCTCACATGCTAATCAGGGTTTATTTTTCTTTTAATTTTCCTTTAACTGACTGTGCTGGGGGAAGTGGTTCAGATGCTCTGCTGGAAAATCAACAGAGCCTTATTTCATATCCTCCCTCTGTGGAGCTCTAACAGTTTACAGGAGCAAACAATTTGGCCCTGAGACATCTCCATCTTTATATGAAGTGGTGCTTTTCAGATTAGGAGACTGGTTTTCTGAGGGAAATTTCAGTGATCCATTCTGAGTTTCAGACCATCCCAAACAAAAAGCTTAAATAACATTTTTTTCTTCATAGTAATGTTTATGTTAAATCTAACAAAGGCTGATGGGTTTTATAGGATGAGATTGTTCTGAAGATAGTTCTGATGTTGCCGAATTCTTAAATTAAGATAGTTGACAAGAAAATAAATAAGACCCTCCAAGACTTTTGGGACACTAATTATGAATAACCTTACTAAAAATATTTGCATAAGAAGACTCCTGATTAAATGTCTATAAACTTTGGCTTTGAAAGAAGTGAAATAAAATGTTAACTGGAATTTAATTTGGGGAGGGGGGAGGGACACACGACACCCCTACAACTTGGATTAATCACTTACTGATAGACATTTTCAATTTTTTGTCTCTGTACCATATCCTGCAATCAGACTTGCCCATCACACAAGAGCAATATAGGGGTGGAATAGTTAATGTGTGTAGACTGCTCAAAATCATTGCTGTTACTAATTGCCCTCCAATATAGAACATGTACATTTTACATTAATATGCTGATTGGCGAGACAGAGCATGCAGTTTCTAGCTAGTGAAGCTGGAATTTCAGAAATAGCTTGGCTTTTCACTTTGATTACTTTCTGGCTAGAGAGTTGGAGTCAAACTAATTCATTTTGTAAACATTACTGATCATTCATGTACAGTACAGTGCATGAATCAGTGTAGGACAGTCAGATGGGTGCAAGTTCAAAAGTCCAGATGAAAATTACTGTTTCACTGTATACAGTATAATCCCCATACAAAGTAAGAAGGATCATATCTGTACCCTTTACCCAGGCAAAATTTCCACTCCCCCAAAATTGAAGGGTTTCCTTAAGAAAGGTGAAAAGACAAAGGTCCTAACTATTTGCTGATGAGCAATCCACCCCCTACACATTAACAGTCAGCTTTCAACAAATATTTATACAGCTCAAGGATACAGCTATAGCCTCAACATTTCAGCACAAATATTCAGCCACAACCTCAGCTAGTCTAAATTGACGTAGTCCTATTGGCTTCAGTGGCATTATGGTGATTTACAATAGCTGAGGTTCTCACTCCTATTTTTTCCTCGGTGCCTCTGACAGAGTATGCTTGACATACCTCTTTCAGCTGAGGAGTGGATTAACTTTAAAGTAAATATGAAATTAAAAACCAAGCTCTTCATCCTATTAAAGTTTTTGCCCAATTTTAAGAGGGGCTCAGCAAAAAGGAAGATATGTTACAAAAGTGATCATGAGTTTTCTGTAGCGGAACAGTACTCATCTGAGTTGGGGTGCTAAGGCAAAAGTCATTCAAAAAAAAAGTAATCATCTCTCCTGTTAAAAAAAAAGATTTTATATATATATATGCACACACATACATAAAATATGGTTTTATTGCTCCCACTGAAGAACTCTATTTTGTGTGTGTTAGTTTTAATAGCAGTTATGCAGAGATACAAGCACACAGTTGTGTATTATAATATTTGGTTTTCAATGTCATTAAGCCAGAATTCTTTAAAAAGATATGAAGTCTTCATTTCTTCCCTAGTTTTTCATGACAGGAAACATTAGTAAAGCAATTTTTTTTTCCAATGGTAAGTGACTTGAAGCTGGAGACAGAGAAATGGATTACATTACATATTTTCTACGCAAACGTAGGGATTAATTTAAATGATTCCCCTAAATCAAAATAACTAGACTTTTTGGCAGCCTTTGAAGTTTAATGAATGTTTATTCTTGCCATCAAGTATAGGTTTGGGGACACCCTGCAGGACCACTAAACCAAGACAATATAAAGCTATTTATATAAAATAAGCCAAAGCCAAGATGTTTGTATTAAAGTTATGAAGAAAATACAGGTATTTAAAAGTAGCTAGTATTTTGTTTAACAAATTCTAAGTAAAAGTTGCAGAGTTGTTCCCACTGTGCTGTAGATGTCTATAGTTTAGGGCCTATACATTAACTACAGTTCTGATGATTTCAGAAGTAGACATGATATAGAACAGGTCTTTTCTGCAGCTTGTATGCTCTCCTAGGTCTGGTTTCCACTCTTTTAGGGATACAGAAAAGCTAGCTTTGCTCTTATCTTTCAGAATACATTTGGAATTCCTTTCAAATGTCTCTTATCAAAGTTGACAAGAAGTACCTATTACTTGCAGACATTTCAATGCAGGTTTTCTGCAGAAGAAAATTAAATCAGGTCATGAGATGTAATAAACCAGACACAGGATTTCCAAATACATTTTATTTCTTTCATGGTTAATACTTTTTGAAGTGCACTACTGAAATGCTGCATAAATGTAAAACCTCGTTTGTCTCTGATGACTGTGATTGACTAAAACAGTAGGTAATATTCTTGGAGATATTTAGCTTCTGATAATTTAGCCATACAGACATTCTCTGATTTTTTTTTTATTTTTTTTTTTTCTGGAGGGCCATTTTCCCATGTACAAAAAAACGTTGAAAAATAGATATTTTTTATATCTAAAATTCACAGCATGTCTTGCTGTTAAATTGCCACCTTAGAGGCCTTTTTTAAATTTCATTGAAAATGCATATTAAATCAAAGTGATAGACACATGTAATGTAAAATGTCTGTCAACAATTAGAATCCCATTTGGAAGTTTGTAAAGCATAACAATTTAAAATGAATTTAAATTGAGAAGGAAAGTTTTTAGACTGAGAAGGAAAGTTTTAGCCTGCAGTACTGCAATTTTGTACAGAACAAATCCAATTTTTTTTTGCCCTTTGCTGAGTGAAAGAGAAATAAAAGAGATGGAGTTTCTAATGCAGTTAGTTCACCATCGTGTGTCAGTCAAGCAGCTTCACTCTTTCCCCAGTAAAGTCCAAATTATATTGATTATTTGATTTGGAAAGATATCATAAAGCAGTAAATATGCAAATAGTCTAGCCCAACATAAAATGGTGTTGCCCTGTTATAGAATCATAGAATAGCCCAGGTTGGAAGGGACCTCAAAAGATCAACTGGTCCAACCTTTCATTTTCAAGGAACTTAGAATGCATTGCAGTTGAGCCACTTCATAAATTTGTGTGCTATGTATTGAAAAGTGCAACTGTTTTCATTGGGATAGACTAAATCCCTATCCAGTAACGTCCACATGGTTTGAAAAAAATGCTTCGAGGGAACCTTTACAAAATTTCCTTTGTATTCTTCTAAGAGGATGACAAGTTTTACACACAAACCTCCTGGACATCCTGAAATCATAGCATCCACAGGCAAACAGGATCACTGGAGCACTGAGGCCAAGTGCCTCCAAAGCAGATTTGGCCCTGGTCCTTGGCCATGTGGCTCCACCACTGAGGACTTACCTGCCTAAATGGGGACCAGAATTGGCAGTCAAAGGGGTGTCTTTAGTGTACAAAGAGCCTTATATGCTATAGAAAGCAGTATCTCACCTGTATCTTCTCCTGTTTGGTGAGCCAATGCCTCAACTCCTCCAGCATGAGCTCTGCAGTTCACAATAAGAAATCATTCAAAGAAGGGAACTGATGTCTCTTCCACCCTAGAAAAGAGTGCATATCCTACATAAAAAGGGCTCTTCATACACCAGCTGGAAAGGGACCTATAAAAAGATTGTATTTAGAAACACTGGACAGGTCTGTGCTGCCTTTCCAATAGCTAGGTAAATTTGGTCATGTGCCTGAGCTGCAGAATTTGGGCTGACACCTGGATTTCCCCAAAGTCTTGGGCCTAGCAAGATTTGGGGTTAGATTGGGGTTTATGGCTAATATTTAATCAATACAATGTAAATATCTACACTATGGTTTGTCACAAAATGAAAAGTATTTTCAATTACTTTCAAATTTTGTAGCATATATTTATTTTTAGTTTTATAACTAAGTAATGTTTCCAAGCAGTATTCCATAATGCCATCTTTCTACACTGAAATTTGTATAATCTTGTAGCTCCATGCCAGTGCTTCAAGCACAGAACATTGCATTCTCTGTAGTGTTACATAGCTCCTTTAAGCAGATACACTTCCAGTGCTGATATACTTGTGTATAATTCTTTCAGATTAAATTCTGGCTGTTTCTAGACATTCCAGTTATCACTTTGATTGATTTTATGAGAATGACAATAAGGAAGAAGAATAATAAGAAATGCAAAGCATATTCTACAGTTAATTTCTGAAAGGGGAGTCAATCCCATGAGAACTTTCTGTAGTGTGTTACCAGTTACAATTATTTAAAAAATAATTGTGTGCTATCACAAAAAATGGATGCAAATTACCGGTACAATTTTTTGTCTTTGGTTAGTTAGTATTTATATCGTCTTTGAGTAGTCCCCTTGAAGAGCCAAGATTACCTGTGATTAGCGGATTTGAACAGGTGGTTTCAGGAGCTGTACTCCTAAAATGTCGTAATTATTTTGCTTAGAGAGGCAGTGAGTGCTTTCCCAGTCACCAGCAAGTAATTCCTGCTGGCTCCCCTGAATACGGCAACCAGCACCAGCTACAGGATTTTGTTGCTCTAGGCAAAACATTAAACGTAGGCCCCTCACAAGGCACAGTCAGTAGCACAAGAAAGTGTTACTAAACATTTTGCAGCCCTAGGCAGCTGCATGCTCTGCGTGGCTGGCGGTGCCAGTGCTGGCCCTGAATGTAGATTTACCTGTCTCTCACCCATTAGGCTCACGTCCATCTCACTTTTTACCTTTGCACTGAGTTTACCTAATTGCTTCTGCTCAGTGTGACTCCCCCAGCTGAACATGGGCAGGTCTTGTCCTACTTTAGAGCAATCCATTACCAGTGGGGCAAAGGAGCAGCAGGTCTGGCAGCCCTGGCTGAAATTGAATTTTGCTATTAGAAAATTCTAGGAGTGAAACAGAGTAAGTGAATGCTACTGCTTGAACAGAGTGAGTGCAGCAATGTCATTGTGCTGTGAGATTACATGTACAGTGTCAGAGAGGACGGCAGTGAAGGGGGAGGAGGGAACGAACCGTATTTATTCTTTTTTTAATTCCACTGAATGCAGTACGTTTATAATACATTTGGCTCTATGTTTTTATGAAACTCTTATTCTTATATATTATAGCTTTGCTTGTGCTTTCATGCAGCATAAAAACGGAAGCTGCTTCAATTGCAGAAGAAGCCAGGTTGAGTAAACTTTAGAGACAGAGCAAGTGACTTCAAGCCCTAAAATGTATGAGAGTGCAAAGGTATGCAACTGTCAACTAAACCGATTAACAAAAGACATCTTACTAAGAGGTGTGCTATTTACTCACTAATCATTGTCACTGGTGCCTTCTCTAGATTTTTTTTTTTCCATATAACGGTTCTTTATGCTCAGTTGAAGTTAATAATGGGCCTGATCTGGCGCACTTATACAGATACAGCTCCTCTCACAAATCAGTTTGTATAGACTGGGGGCTTAGACGTGCATTTTATTTGCAAACAGCTGGAACAGCTTAAGAAGTTATCGTACACGCACTGTTGCCCCATGCAGAAGATTTCCATGCCTTGCTGGCGGAAGGTGTCATGCAAAGATTTTTGCTAATTCTAGCACAACACAGACTGGGAAAGCCCACCCGCTGATTGCCCCAGCTCAGCTGGTGGGACAGTGTCTTGCAGGCACAGGGCAATGACAGACAGTGGCCAGAAACAGCGTATTTGATCATCACAGCTAGCCCCTGCTGGAAATTTCCTCATGTGCAGTTCTAGACTGAAACACTGCCCATGCTACCCTGTCAATGCTCTGCTTCCTACACAAGGATGAATTTCACCAGTAATGTGTTTAGGATTGGGCACTTGCATTGCAAACTTCTGAGGACAAGAAAAGTGGCTTTTCATGGTCTCAGAAGTGACTAGATGATGTATCCTGCAGCTTTACAAATGGATGTAGAATCAGCACTGGTGTTTGACGCAAATTCTGTACTATGCTGTCTTTTATTCAAATATGATTCTCCCCCTTTTGCTCTGCCTGTTGCAGTACGTACATGATGTAATGATGGTTGAATTGCTGAACCAGTACAGACTGGGGCTATGTTTGTCTTTGCATGTATGATTTTGCACTAAGTGCCTTTTGTATGATCTAAAACTTACTCGAGCCTATAATTCTTATTTGGGCAGTGCTTCTAGGGTGTCAGTGGCTAGGAGTGAGCTCAGGTGAGCTTAATGATCGTGTACAGTCCTGGGGAGAGCCAGCTAGACTGCAGAAAGCTGCATACAACATGCAAATAAATGTGTCCTGCATTCCTGGACACTCTGTTTGAGATGCAATTTGAAGTTCTGTGAAGAAGGGTTATAACACAGAACACGTAAATCAGGGCAAGATTCAAGAAATAGTTTGTACAGCCATGCTGAAAGTTCAAGCTTACCATATAAGCATTAAAGGATGGAAACATTCTTTCTAAACCCAAATCTGGTTTCTGCATTTGTTAGGAAGGATCTTATCTTTTTAAAGTCTCTTTTTGAGGATTGCTTTTCTGAGTCTTGTGACTTGAGTTTTTCTTAGGTAAGAAAAGGAAATTATGAGTTTCATCTTCTAGGTGGCAACTGTATGATCTTGGGTATGGATGGAGCTGTAGTTTTCAAGCCTGTCTTTGGGTCACTGGTGTAGTACCTGCTGATTGATAGTTCAGTAAGAGCTGGCTGGCAGCTCAGTGCTCAACTCTTCTCCCTCTTGCCTGCTGCAGAATTATTTTAAGAAATCAGAAACTCCTGGAGTTACCTTTTGAGGTAGGTGATGGCTGTGGTAACCATCTGAACATTAAATGGTCACTAATGGGAAAAAAAGAGAACTGCAAAAGTGCGACTGGGGGATCAGATTGCTCCACGAGGAAATGGGCTCCCCACAAGATGCAGATAAAGCCCGTGCAAATCTGTGAGCAAACATATTTACACTCAGAGGGATCAGTTTTGCACACACTGCCATTGCAGACACTGCCTATTAACAGGCTGGCCCAAACCAGGGGCAAAAGGTGCATTATGAGGACTCTTACTTAGCTCAGGCATGCAAAGCAGAACATTATTCATGAGGCGTATACTTTATTTACTAGCGGCTGCCAAGCCACCTTATTGCATTGATGCAAGGAGTATGACAATTTTCACGTTGTAAACACCATGCATTAATCAGGGCACCTCAATATTATGCAAACAAAATGTATGTACTTACAAATACTTCCACTATATTTAAATCAAAAATATGTCATGAAAACAAGACGGGTTGTCAGGTTCATTTCATCAGTCAAGAAATTTGGGATTCTACAGGCAACATCAACATTTCCCCTGAGGTTTGAGACATATTTATCCCGTAATCACTGCATATTCTCCAGATTATAAATGAAACCTTAAAATGTAAATAAAAATGCACACTCTGTAAATCTGATTTGATAGTGAAAATCTTTTTGTGACAACAGATCTTACTTTGTTAAATGACTACCCTGTAGAAAATCATCTGTATGTTCTATTTCACAGACAATTGCCATGTGAAATTTTGGCCTTGTATTTGTATTTTGACAGACGACAGAATTTTTCTGTAATTTTGTTTCAAAGGTAAGCAAACCCTAAGGCAACACTTTTTTCAGAACATGTTTTTTTCCTTAAATATCCTGGAAAACAGAACCCTCAGTCCTGCTCCTTCATTTGCTTTTAAATGGCTCCCACCTCCGTATTTTATACTATTTTAAATAGTGCTTTGGTAAAGAAACGATAGCTAGGATCATTTTTTTAAAAATCAACGTTAAGACTTGTGAATAGACACCCAGGTGCAGAGCAACTGTGACTGTGAAGTTTTCCTACTGTATAAAGGCACTTTTCTTAAAGCAAGATGTTTGGAGGAGATCTTGACTGATAGCCAGCTATATCTCATCATCCGATATCAGATGTATTTTTTCATGACTCTTCTTTTGACATGTACGTATTTCAGTGTCTTTTTTTTTTTTTTTCCTCTGTTCTACCCAGAGTTATTTCTGTGATGAGAAACATCACAATGTGTCTTTGGAAGATGTCTTTGCAGCCCAGAATGGTTTTTAAAATTTCGTATCTAAAGAGAAATCTGTGTCACTGCATTTCTAAACTTCTGTTTTCCTGGTGGAGGCACATGGTGGCTTTATTTGGCTGTGATACGCTAGGACATAAAAAAAAAAAAAATTAAACTGTGATCTAAAGGCATGTGGCTTGCAGAGAAAACTTCCCCTGTGGCATCAAATAAAATCCTTGGTTCTCTATAGAACTAATAGACTCATTCTGTCCATACATGATGACCACTGTGTAGCAAATGGGTGGGAAAGATTTCTGACCTAAGCAGCCTACCTGAAATACCCTCTAATTTACTTCATTAACCTAAAAAAAGGTATATAAAGGACAAAGTGATACCTTGGGATCAAGAATAATATTGAAATCAAGAAATTTTCTGAAGTGTATGGTACTAAATTAAAAAAAAACAAGCTTATTTTTTAACACGGGAAATAAGACTTTTGGCTATTAAAAAAAACCCCATCAAATAGAGGAAATAAGGACAGGCTTTTAGGATGGGAGAGTATTTGTAATTACTAGCACTCTCTAGGTTCTCTGTGTAGTCATGTAAAAGTGCATGAAAGTCTTTTGCAGTGCTGCATGTTATCTTTCTGTATGGTTTTTTTCTGCCTTGTGGGCTGTACGTACAGAATAGTTGCCTATACGCTGATGCGGGATATTGCTGGTGGGTTTTTTATTCCTCTGTTTTTAACTCTCTTGCCCGAGAAAGAGGATTTTCCATCCAGCTTGTTTACTTCATGATTTATGTCTAAATTGACACAGTCCTTCGGAGGCATTCGTGTTAAATTTGAAACAAACATATTTAATGCTCGTGTTGTAATAAAACAGCTAAAAGAGCAGATTAAAAAGATATGCACAGAGGGGTCTGATTGATTGAGGGATTGATTTTACTACTTTTCCCGTAGGTGGGTAGTGATGGCTGTAAATCTCTTGATAATCATTTCAGAAGCACCTTCATCAATAAACTAAAAAGGGACAGTGTAAAAATTTGCCAGCCATCAGGTCAAACAAAAGGCAGCAAATCTGTAAAGAAAGAATTGAATTAAATAATCCCACCTTGGCCGGTTATGGCATTAGTCATGTTCATTTTTATCTCGGGGGTGGGGGAGTTCCCCATCACTGCGATTCTCTGGGATTTGGGGGAGAGAGGAGGAGGCTCCTTCCCTCTCTTTTTTTTCCCCTTTTTCCTTTAGCTCAACCCGTATTGCTCACGATTCAATTATGCGGCTAAAAGCTTCTGTTCGTGAGCAATGATCAATTATTAGTTGTCAGTAATAATGGAGAAGGATTCAGTTCTGGTGCTCCCCCCCCCTCTTCTTTTTTTTCTGGGGAATTATCATCAGAAAATAAATTTAAAAAAAAAAAAAAAGGAGAAGGGAGCAAGAGGAGGCTGGTGGGGGCGGAAGGCTGATAGCATGTCCACAAAAGTAGTCATACCTAAACCCACACAGTCACAGGACTTGCAATGTCCATATTGAATAGTGTGATCCAGGCTATTGATAATAAAACAATTCCAGATAGCTGGTGCTCGCTGCCCCTGGGTAGCTGCGCCCCAGGACTGTCTCAAAAGTTTATTATACATCGGAGCACAAAGCCAAGTTCCCAGCTGACTGCAGCATCTGGAAGCCCCTAATTACACACATTTCTGAAATATATGTAACCTGTGTTAGCTGAAA
>VZTL01076941.1:33197-65703 GCA_013400535.1 Scopus umbretta | reverse complement strand
AACTAAATAGATTTTTGCAGATAAATTTACCAGGACAAATTTTGGCCCTTTAGTGCAAGAAGAGAACAGAAAGGGGCCACCCGTGAAAAACATAATTGAGAAAATAAAAAATTGACTTTTTTCCCTCCCAAATATAATATCAGTTCTGGAAGCCTGAATACCTAAATTATTTAAGCCTATTCTGCACAAGATGCCACAAAAGGCCTTTCTTTTTCTTCTAATTTCAAAGGCCTAATTGCAATCTGACATACAACCCAGAGATGCCAGCTGAAGTCGATGAGGTGTTGGGGGCCAGACTGGTATCAGAACATTTTTTTTCACTAAACCATTAATTTTGTGAAAGGGACTGTGTGATGTCTGGCCTGCAATAGCAGAAGACTGTAATCAGTGACATCCCCTTTTCTTCTCCCTCTGCCTCATATTTCTCGTAAACTGGGGGTTCGTTTTTTCTCCCCTCCGACTGTAAAATTATTTTACATGTTCAGAATGGAATTACACTTAGGTAGCTGCCCAGAAGGACAGATGTAAAATTCCAGCATAAGTGCGCATTGGATGCCTCTCATATAGGCTCGAGCAACTCCGAGGACAAAGCGGCTGCTGTTCCTGCTCACACGCGGAGTTTGAAGTTGTAAAGGGATGAAAAGCATCACAGTTCCATAACTAAACAGAGCAAATTTGCTGTTTATAAACCTTGCATGTGGGTGGCACGGGCTGTTTGCAAATGTTTGCTAAATCGATTGTTCGGCCTTGTGCCCATGGGGACAGGGACTGCCTGGGAGTATGAACGTAAAAGGAGAAGGGAGAAAATGCACATTATTTCCCCAAGGCCATTTCTTCACAAAAGGACGAGTGGCACAGTGTAAGGCTCTTGAAAGAGCTGGCTTCAGTTCTCTGCTGTGGCACCGCCTTGCCCACGCATTCCCAGCAAGACATCTACAGTGATCTCCAAGTTATTTTGGCTCTGCAAGCAGAGATGGGATCTGACTATCTTGCAAGATGGAGCCTGTCATTTATTTTTTACTTGGTTTTTTTATTGTGTTTGGGTAAAAAGCCATAAACTGGGATTGCTAACAGATTAATACCTCAAATTGGGATGCAGTTGGATTGTGCAGTGAGAAGAGCTATATAATTACCTTGGGTAGGTAACTAAGAAGTGGTGCTGACAGGCCTTGGCATTTAGTGCGCTGACTGTGACAATGGAAAGATTTATTCAAAACTACTGCGTCAATTAGAGTCTGTATTTTATTTCACTGCAATAAGCTTCTTGGTGTTTTGCTTTGTAGCTTATTTAGCAAAATAAGCTCCCTGTTGAATACATCAGCTGACTGTTAAAATGAGTCAAAATCCATGGTGTTCCACAACAGCACTGCACGGAACAGAGAAAAGCAAACTAACACCAGGCATACAGACAAGAAGGGTGGCAAAGGAGACTCATCAGCCACTCTGGCAACAGCAAAAGCCAGAGAATGGTGGTTATCTCTCCATCTCCCCTCTCCCTGCCATGCAGTGGTAGGAGCTGGATTCAATGAGAAGGGGAGAGCAAATCTGTCCATTTGGAGCAGAAGCCAGGTCAAGGACCTCTGAGCACTCCTGAGTGGATTCCCATTACCCCACAGTGAAAAGCTGGGTTTTTTCCACCCCTTATCTCCATCTCCACATCTTCAAGCAGCCTTGCTGCCTTTCCCTCACCTCACCCCTCCCTCCCCAACCTTATCCCATCTTCCATCTGAGAAGAAAGAGGGATAAAGCTATGATGTTGCTTGCTGCTATTACCCTATTCGTTTTCCTTGCATGTTGTGACATTTCTTTTGGGGCCTGTCTTGACTATTTGCATTTTATACTTCCCTGTTTTACAATACTTAAAATGTGCCTGTGGCCTCTTAAATGTTACTGGAACAAATAAGATCAAGATAAGGTCAAGCATGAGGCAGTGGCATCCCACACACCAATTAAGAGCAGCAGGCACTATCTCAGACATCAAAGCAAAACTTAGGTGACATTCAAATCATGTGTGGGTTCCACACACACCTGGCTAGTTTCATTGTATGCCAGGCCCTCGTTCCTGAGATATGTAAGCACATGTCCAACTCTAAGTGTGTCGGTAGCCCACTGCTTTGAATAGGGTTACTCACACTATGAAGCACCTTCCTGAACTGGAGCTTCACTATTGAGTTGAACGGCAGAGAAAAAAGCTTTTAAGATCCATTGAAAAAGTGCTAATTCAAACCTCATGTAAAATGTGGGCTAGTCTCAACGAATTACATTATTTCTCTGAAAAAATATACAGCCATCTTGGCAAAGCTTACTTGTTATTAAATTCATTTTTATACTGCAAGTTACGGGAAATTAAATAATACCTCACATTTTTCTTTGTTATGGAAACAATGTGAAAATATTTCAAGTTAACAAATGTTAACACCCTTTAGTAGTCTTCATAACATAACTAGAAAATTAACATTTTTCTTTATGATGGTCCTAATTAAAAATCACAGATAGACACAACTTCTTTCCCTCCCAAAAAATGGGAAACCTTTTAAAGTAGTGCATATCAGTGAAAGAAAATGCGAGGAGATATAGATCAAATAACACCTATATGCAAGTAGATACAGATCAAAGAACATTTTTGTTTCTTTTACTGCCAATCCTTGTGGAGGTCCTTTGCTTTCTCGCATGCTAGATGGTTGCTTGGGGCATGTCACTCTTTCTGAATTGCGTATGTTTGCCCATCATTGCATTTGCCCCAATGACTTTTCTGTGAAACCACAGTTTGTGGTACCTCCTAAGGGTATTCACAGTGAAAACTTTGTGCATCATTTTAGGGGTGTTGAAATGACTGAAATACAGTGAATAAGAGACATACAGGAATTTCCCTCACCAGCAGGAGATGAAGTAAACAAATAAGAAAATACAATTTCATCACAAACCCGCGGAGGTCAGAGTTGGGTCACCATGTCAAGCAGTATAGAAAGAATAGCTTGGTTTCCATGTTCATTAAATACTCCTTCTCTCCATTAAAACTGCAAGCCAGAATGCTAATTAGCACTTGCCACTCTACATTGGACCGACATTGTCTCACCATCTCATGTCTAAATATTCATCTGGCTAAAAATCTGTAGGTTTTTGTGACCTAAGTTATTTCTGAAGCAATTATTTGGAGGTAAACAATTCTCCTTCCCCTTTTCAAAACTTCTCTCTCCATCTTAAGCTGTTCTGATTTTGCAAAAAATGCACAGTTAATTCTTCTAAAAACCCCAATCATTTATTGCTACAATAATGCACTGCATGATGCACAAAGGATCACATGACAGCCGTAAAATTTTGCACTGAAACTATTGTATTGGCTAGATTAATTGTATTGGCCAGATTAATGGAGTCCAGAGCCAGAGAGATCATTTTGATTAGCAAATCTGACTGTTTGTGTAATACAGATGATGCAAATGCTCTGAACTGACGGAGAGGATCATGTGGAAATACATCCCATTTTGATTGTAAAATCACTCCCTGAAACTTAAGGTGTTGGTCCACTGATTAATTACTAACAGCATAAAAAAAACGTGTGGCTTATCTTGTCTGCATACGTAACAGCATCAACTTCTCTTTTATGCCATGCAGTTCACAGAACACCACTCCACTACCTCAGTATTGAACCCAGCAGCTTTCGTCCGCTTTTTCCAGAGACATCTAGTCTGTATTCAAAGACATCAAGAAGAGGAGAATACACCAGCATTCTTGGTATTTTGTTCCAATGGTTAACCACCACCAAAATTATTTCCTGACTGTTTATTTTCAGTATCTTCTGATTTAAATTATACACAGTTCTTCCTGATGTCATTTTGAACAACTGGAGTCCAACACCTACTTAAATCAAGGGAAACATTCCTATTGATTACAAAGAATATTGAACCTAGCTCTGAATTATATATAACACTTCTCTGTGGTTTATGAGATGAATGTTAAAGAAAGTCTTTCTTAATTTTCCAGCAGAAAGAGAATATGAATGATAGAGAGAATGCTGCCCTCTCATGGTTTTATGGATGAATGTGTTCTCATAATATATTAAAAATACAAAAATAATATTTTTAGGCTGCTACATGCTGATCTGTTCTTTTTTATGTATTGCACTGAAAGGCAAACTTATAACAGGCATCACTCCTGCCATGATAAATGATATAAGAGCACTGAAAACACAGCCCATTAATGGCAGACATCAGGCAATGAAGCACAAGGGGAAAGGGTGATGCAAGAGACAAGTTTAGGACCACTGTTTTCTAACCAGCTGTGTAAGCTGAAGCTGGCTGGGATGCAGCTGGGTACTCATTTTGTTTCCCCTGCCTGAAACTGTGGAACCTCAGATGTTCCCAGGATGAGGACTCATCGTTCTCCGGGTGAACTGTTTCACACACCATGCTTTTCCTGCTGGAGAAGTCCTGGGTGCCACTGAGCAGGAGGTATAGGAAGAACTTTTCTAGTTTAAGAGCAGGTTGATTCAGCAGTGTGCACCCAAATTACTGGAATCTTTTTCCCTTCCAAATGAGTAATCTCCTGTGCATGCATAAAGGAACAGAAATAGGTACAAAATGACTGCAAGCAAATCAGGGCTTCCTACATGTCCTTGGTAGTTGTTGAGCAGTATGGAACGTATCCAGCACACCCAACATATCCAGTGTATGCAGGGCCCAGGGCAGCTACGGAACTAATCACAAGATCAGAGCTACCATTGGCCTTCTGTGCCCTTCATGCACGCTCTCTGCCCAGTTGATAATTTGGCCTTTATTGCCTTCATCACCAGTTATAATTTCACAATGAAAAACATGACATCAAAGGAGAAGACCCCATGCAGTGATGTCTCTGGAAAGGATTCCTGCAGTCTATTCAAAGAAGCCTTCTATTTTTTGGTAACAACTGGATATCATACCGTATAACCTCAGACCATGAGCTCAGTCATGTCCCACATTCTGCAGAGTCCATGTACAAAACCATGAAAGAAACCACATCAAGATGTGCAGACCATTGAAATCTTCAACTAAACATTACCCACATTTATCTATCACTTCCTTACTAGCAATAACCAAATTCTGTGTTGACTAACTGCTAAACTATGTTGAATTGGGAAAAAAATGCATAAAATAACTAGTTATATTTAAACAATTCATAGGCCAGAATAGACCATTAAGTCATGTAGCCTTGTCTCCTGCATGACACAAGTCATTGAATTTCACCTAATTACTGCCAGTAAGTTATGTTTGACTATAACATAATCCTCCAGGAAAGATTGGTGTGAAAATGTCAAGAAAAATAATTTCTCTTTTCCTTGTGAATCTTAAATCTCTCTCATTCTTAAGTGTTTGAGTCTTTCTCCTTCACTTCTCATTGGAAGATATCTGTCTGTCTTTCGGTCATCATTTTATAGCCCCATTGACAAAGTGTATCTAAATTTTGCAGGTGGATCTTCCCAACAGGTGTTACTCAAAGGATTTTTTTTTTTTAATGGAGACTTTCTAAAAAAAAAGGCTTCATCTCCACATGGAGATGGTATTTCTTAATAGTTATGGGTGTAGTCATGACAACGTAATGTAAAATAACCTTCTGTTGCGATGTGGGGTGGTAAACTGCTTAAGTTATTGCACTGAGAGGGGAACTTCACCCTCAACACATTGTGAATTATATGACTTACCCATTTTCTTATAACAGGACTGGGAAGTTTCAGTCTGGCCATGCTAAGGCTAAAAAATGTCGTGAATATGAAATGTAAGTATTCAGTACATTTCAAAGTACTTTAGTTTGGGGCAGGTTATAACACTGTAATGGGGTGAATGGCAGCAGAGTAATTCTGGTTTCCAGTTGGTCTCAGGGAGGAAAAACCTTCTCTCACTTCTGTCACAGTCAAACAGATATATCCCTCTGAGCACAGACTGGTTTTTACTACTATTGAGTGTCCCAGAGAAAGTGAGAATTCAGGCTTCCCCAGTTACTCATCTCTGTCTCTTGTTAGTGTCAGTGTTGTATGTTATGCTAAGCAATTTTAAAATGTCAGAATAAAGGTAGAATAAAAATATACTGTAATTATTTTTTTCTCCTCCATTTCTCTGTAACAGTTTTCTGGGCTTCAAGAGTCAACTCACACATAAAACCATACTCAAAAGATCACTTGAACATATCCCTGTGTCCCTTCCCAAAGCAATTGCATCAGAAAAAAAAAAGGATAAGAAAAGCTTATGACTCTTAATATTGCTGTATAGACCAAAACAGGGTAAATATCTGCTTGGTACATGTCTACACAAGAAGAAGATTCAGACCAACTAAGCAAGCTTACCTCTAATCCCTCTCAAAAGACTGAAATGGAATAGATGTCTGGCAAAGTTACCTGATAAGGCCCACTTTGGGGAAGATCACAGACTTCAAATTTCTGTTCCGTGAAGAGATGGTGGCAAACAGAAAGAGATGCACCTGTAGAAAATCCAAAGATCCAAAGGGAAATCTTCACAGATTTGCATCCTCTCTGATCCGTATGATGGTATAAGAGGCTTGTGACTCATTCACACATGCAGCCTGCTAACAAGGCTATCTGGTTACCCATGTACTCTGGGCTGAAATTATAAATGTTTCCCTAATAGAGGGTTACGCTGAAATATGACCAGTTTGCATTTCTCATACTACATTGAAAATGCATATAAGCAATGATGCAAGTTAAATAATGTTTGTCAAAAACTACCCTGGCATTTTGATTCACCCAGTCTGCTGGTAAATGTTCTTTCTTCCTCTCCACAGCTATGCTAAATACAGGATGGCACGTTTTATATATTCAGGCTTGGAAAGCATTTAATTCTTTACTTCATGCATCTTCAGAGTCTTAACCAGAAATATACCTTGCCAAATACCTATATTTATGCCAGTGGCTAAACCTAGTGTTACAGGGAACAGCTTCAGAAGACTGTGGAATCCTAGCAAATGACATGCAAGCTCTGTAGCCTGAAGCTTTAGAGAATTGGCTTACGGGCAATATTACAGACTCTCCAACTTCCAGCATTACGTGTAGCCAGGCACGACTGCTACTACCAAAACCCAAGCTGATAAGGAGAATACATGATGTTTCTCCAGAACATATTTTCAGTCAGTATTATCACAGGCCAATAAAGCTTTGGGTCTGTTGCTCTAGAGGACACAGAGCTACTCCTGAAAGGGCTGAAGGGTAGATGCCATAAAGCTATCCACCACTGTACATGAACATAAGCCCTGAGCTAAAAGGAATTAAGACTGGGAAATGGCATTTACTTGTAGTTATCTCTGTGTGCACTGAGCCCCACTTTTCCCTCACTCTTGAGCATGGTGTAGTGCCAGCAAGCCCACAGTGGAGACTGCATGCTGGTTGTACTAGACTCAGGTGCTCTCACTGTATTCCAGAGTTGCTGCTCTTCTCTGTGGAACTCTGCTTACTAAAATAGCTGTAAAGCTAGAACAACTCCAGAGCTACAAAACAGAGACTTACACATGTTTTGTATTATCTATGCCTTGGGCTTGTTTTTTTACCCATACCTCATCCTGCCTTATTAGTATGGATAAAAGAGATGATGACTACAGGGATTACAAGATTTTTCTTCAGAATCCCTCAAGGGTCATTTTAAGCATTTTTGTAGCTATTTATCGACTCAAACCAGAAACCAAATGGACAAATGAAATGGAATGAAGCATTATGCAAAGACAAGAATGAAGCATTATGCAAAGAAAGGACTGAAAGAACTAGGATGACTTAGTCTGGAGAAGGGGACAAGTCTTAAAAAAATTTAAAAGTAACAGCAAAATTAGCCGTTCTCTACCCATATTGAGCACAGAAGAGGAAGAAATCAAGTTAAAAGACAGCAAGAGAGATGTAGGCTGCACTCTGGAAAATTACTTTCTGCTTGGAAGACAGTTAAATACTGGAGGAGATTGTGTGGAGGAGCTATGGCTTCAGTGTCATTAGGATTGTATAGGGAGAGGTTAGATAAACCTTTTTCCGCTACAGTTGATTTTATCTGGAGACAGCAGGTGGTCTCCACTGGCTTCTCAGGGTTCTTTCTAGAGAACAGCTGCAGTCCTGAACAAACTCTGTCAACTCCTGCTCCCCATCAACTGACGCCAAAATCACAAGAGCTGCAGTAGGTAGGAAAGCCTCAGCAAAGAACCAGGCAACATTTCCGAAAGGTTTAGGGAGAGGCTTCCCAAGTACACCTGAAGACTTTAGGCCTATTATACCCACTGCCACCGCACTGGGAGAGAGGGTTAGCAGAGGTGGAAGGAAGAAGTCATGTGGTTAGAGGACATTTGCTACTGAATGTTTACACCAGCAGGCAGGAAACCAAATTAATGAACTCTTGGCAGAGGTACCAGGGGAGAGCTTTTTGTTTATCGTTCATATAGACATATTGCTGGTCCCTCCTGCTAAGACTGTGTGCCTTTTCCTCCGAGTACAGTTCCGTCAGTCTCCGGTAAATTCTCGTACTTGGTGGCAAAAATGTGTTGTGTGTTAGGGGCACATCAGGAGGGCACACAGTGTGCAAGAGAACTTGAGCTGGGGATGTTGATTTCAAAAGGAGATCCACCCAGGAGTTATTTAAGCCTGTCCTTTGTTTTTGCCAGTAATGTCAGGAAGAAGGTTTACACATAGAAAATCACTTTCTCCTAATACTGACCAGAGGCCTTTTTTCAGGAAATGGAGAAGAAAAATCTCTCCCAGTAGAGCTTCTTTTCCTGTCTCCCTGATAGTCCTTGCCTAGCAGGTCTAAGAAGTAGTAAGTAGGTGCAGAATGGGTTTGAAATGTTTGATTAGATATGGGGGAAGTAGCAAGGCTCAGATTTTCAAGGAGCTTCAAATGCAGGGCTGAGTTTGGGGTCCCTTCTCCACAAGAAAGCAGAGGAGGCATTCATGCCAACCAGGTGAGGAAGCACAGGGGAATACACCTATGGACTCTTATCGTTATAAAATTAATGTATATTGACTTAAATCCTCTGAGCAGCTTTGCAGTGGCAGGTCAGCATCTTCTAATAGACCCTTTGTTCAGGGGAGGCCTTGAGAGGCTGAGGGAAACCCAGATGCATATCTGAAACAATAATCTTTCCCCTGGCTACACCAATCCCTTCTAGGGAATGAGGAAGCAAGCTCAAGGATGGCGGAGGCTCTTAAATACACCACAGTGCTTTTATCTAAGCAAGGCACATCCTCTGCCCGTCCCAGGGGCAGTATCAGGTACTAAATTTCTCAGCAGTTGTGTAGCGTCCGTCATTCTTAGCACCCAGTCAATTTTTCTAGTGGGCCTTTTCATCCTTTCTGAGTACTTTAAAGTAAGACTCAGCCTTTTGTTGCAGTCAGACATCCCTTCCAGCCATTTCTAGGATTTATCTCATGTGCACTGCAGACATGCTATAGGCTCTGCTCCAAATCATGTTTCAAGGACCATTTGTTTTAGTCATTTCTGGGTTAGTCTGTATCTCCCAGCACAGCCTAGTCCAGGCACTTGCTCTCTCAACACAAAAGCAACTCACTGTGCCAAGACGCTGTCTTCTCCACCCCTTCTCTCTTGGGTGAACTCACTGTCCCCAAATCATTTAATCTTCCCACTTGGCTGCAGGAGAGCAGCTGCCTCTTCCAATGAAACTAAAGCCACTGGCAACCAAACCTTCATTCCTGGGAGAAACACCAAGAACAGTCCATCCGTCTGTTTCTTCATCTTTGAGGCTGTTTCTACCAAACAGTCAGAGACAAGGGATGGAAGGAAATGTGTTCTACAGTCACAGGAAATTTAGGGGGCAGGCTTGAGAGAAGAGGGGAAGTAACTCAGGGAGGGAAACAGTAAAACGTGAAATAAATGAAATGAAATGAAATGAAATGAAATGAAGTCAGATGTTCAGTGCCAGAATCTGAGTGGCATTTATGAGTGTACAGGAAAATACTAGTGTCCGTGTGGTCTCAATGTTTTGTGAGTGCTGTAAAGTTTATATATGGATTCAGTCCGATCTCTAAATCCTGCCACAGCATGTTATTGCTAATTCTTGAAGATTAAAGCAGCCTCTGGCTCTCCCTCAGTGGCCCAGTATGTATTGCAGGCTGCCAGAAAATAAACAAGCAGTATTAATTGCCCTCTGTGGTGGTGTTTCTTCCAAGAACGGCTGGCAGTATCACTGCAGCCATTGCAAGTTCTTGCCAATTGCCACAGCTAAGAAGTGGATGGGTAGTTGTGGCCCCTTTTTTCTTGTATCCTACATTTGCCACAGGTATATCATACCACAGTGAATTTGGTATTAAAGACATTAAGACTGTACCATATCAAATGTTTCTCTTCAGGCATTCATCATCTACAAGAAAAGTATTGAAAAAGGTATCCCAAGGTTAAACTTTGCCAGTAACTAGCAGGGATTTAAATCCATTAAACAGTGGAATTCACACTGGAATCACAACAGCCTTCTCCTTTCCTGGGAAAAGTTTTGTCTGAGGACAGGGTTTTCCAGTAAATAAACTCAATGGACCTTCAGTCTTTCCAGTTGAAGACTCTCTTAATTTTGAATCAACTTAGGAGCTGCATTCCATGGAACTGGAGAGACAAAAAAATATAAATGATACGTTCCACTCCATTTTAAGAGGGTTTTTTTCTTTTTTTTTCTTTTTTTTTTTTTCTTAAATCAGTACAGATATCAGCTCAGATACAAGTTCCCAGCTTTCCCAGTGTTCTCCATAATAGATTCCTTACAGGAAAACCCTAAGTGTGATCTTGGATTCAGATTTTGTTATGCTTGTACTCTTTCCGATACTTGGGGGAAACAACACATTTCCAAAGCCCCTTCAATATTTATATTTTAGAGGTAATAACCGGTGTGTGAGATCATTGCACACACCCAGCCTTTTACCTTTGAAGCTATTTGTGTAAGTTACAATAAAGACAACATGTTTTGCAAACTGCATTGTTTCCAGGCCTAATGGTTATAATTGTTCACACTTTAGTTAGAACTTTACACATGTTTTCTCTGATCTTTTAGATAAAGTGGCAAGAGGATGCATCAGGTGGTGTGGAATATTGACATAATTTTCTGATGGCAGAAGAAGCGAGGCTTGCAAATGAGATCTGACAGCTCTGAGAAATGATGTGGGTAGAAGGGAGCATGCGGATCAAAGTATTGAATTTCCATTGCATTTTATTTAAAATGAAAGGAAGAAAAAAGAAACTGTTGAGACACGTAAGCTGTTAATCATTGCCGACTACAGCACATGCAAAACTACAAAAACACTGCTTTGCATTAGACTAAAAAAAGGTGCAGCATTTCTCCAATGTAACCAGTAAGATTAAGTAACTCATAGTGTACTATATACTTAGAAACTAATGTTCAGTAGGTTCTGTGAGAAGGAGCAGCATTACATTATTACATTCCGCATATGAGATACCTGTATATTCTGGAAAACTGTTAATCAGGCCCTGGCCCTGGGAATTTGAGCCTAACGATATTTAATAGCTGCCTGAGGGGGACAACGGGGAACAACAGACACTGCAGATCTGACCAGCTCATTTCCTGGTCCTTAGGCTCTGGTTTTGGCTGTGCTAGTTTCTTGTCATTACCACTGGAGCTAGGATTTGAGCAGAGGGAATTTCTGGAATTCAGTGTTCATGGGTTACATACATATTCTCTTTGCTTTTTGGTCGCATGTTCTTTTCCTGATTCATGGCTTGAGACCAGTGGTCTAAGCAGAGAGAGGGAAGAAAGGAGGGTGTCATTCCAGCCTCAGCAGGAGCTGCTGCCTTGTACAAACACAGCAAGGTAAGGGCTCCGAGCTCTGACTGTATTCCTCTCACAGCTGAGCGTGTTCTGGCTTTGGAGAAGACCATGGAGATCCAGCCCACTGGACATCACTGGTGGGCTGACAGAGGCACTGCTTTGCTCAGCCATACCCTGCTTCTGTGCAGAGCAGCCCCCCCGCCTGAGGCCAGGCAGGTGGTGAGAGCACGGCCTTTCATTCAGACAATGGCAGCGTGTCATCCGTCTATGGTCTTGGAGCACTACTTGGGAAGATTATTCACTGCAGGAGTGGCAGGAGGATATCTGCAGCAGCAACTGCTTTAAGCATTTGTTATTTATAATGAGGGCACTGCAGGAGGGCAGCCACAGGCTTCCTTGCAGCTGCAGTTTTCTCCAATAGGAGATACGAATCTCCTAAGTCAGAGGAAATGGCTTCTGGTTTCTATTTGTTCAATTCTCAAACTCCCTTGAGATTTTAAAGAGAGTTACCAAAAATGTTCTGCTGTGAAGAGTCAGGATCTTATACAGATGTTCACCCTTTCCCCACTAATTTTTGTGGCTAAATCTTTGCTTAGAAGAGCAGGCAACCAGAAGGTATGTTACAAGTCCTCTCTTGTCTACATTGTTTATCGTAATGGAGTTAATAGATATTGGCAGATCCTCAGATGCCCCAAGGCTTTTTTTCTGTTAGAAGAAGTGTTATTTTTTTCCCTTTTCCCTCCCAGTGATACAATGGTTATATTATGGAACCAGGACTCAAAGGTTTGTTGCTGCAACATTTTCTCTATATGACCTTGTGGAATGTAAGAAGCGCTGAGTCACCAAATATCTATTTCATTCCTATTGGGGAAAAAAAACAAAGACAAATCCAAACCCTCCTTCACCCAGATCTAATGAAATTAGGCAAAGGAGGACTTTATTCAGGTTCTTACCAGGTCAAGAAAGGCTTTTGGTTGTCCTGGTTTTGGAATGGAGTTGAAGGAATTAAAGTAGAATGCTGTTGTGGGGAATTTAAAAAAGTTAAAACTGTAATATATTTATTTTAAAGTCATAAAGGTATACACAGGCTCACACACAGTGTCTAGCAAGAAATTTTTATGGTTTAAGAAGTAAAGCCTTTGAACTAAACCCAAATCTCTTGCAGCAAAAGTGAGAAGAATTTTTGTGTTCAGCAAAGGAAATACTTTGTGCGTTTTTCCTTTGTGGAAGCAGCACAAAGAACAATTTGTACTGAATTGAAGTTTTGTGGTGTCTCAACTTTGTTTAAAACACTTTGGAGAGTCCAACTTTACACTGTCTGGTAAAAAATCTATTTTTTCAATCATTTAGTTGACACAGTGTGGTCTCCTTTGAAGGATGCAGAGCAGCCAGAGCACTCAAAGAACAATTGCCTTTAAGTCAAGAACAGGTTTGATTCTTTCTTGAAAGGCCTCATCCCTTGTTTATCAAAATACAGAACATTTCTTACCCACTTAGATGAACCCTGGGCCCGAGACGTCCTGTAAATAGTTTTGTGTTTTAATATCTAAACAAGGTGAATGAATATAACAATTCACACATTCAGTGACAAACCTTCTTTGCAATGAAAAAGACTGCTAAAATGCAATTAAATGCATGATTTTGGCTCCAAGTCATGCAGGAAAGCTGTATTTAATCTATATATGCACCTGTGGCTGAATGGGCACCTCCAATTATGACTTCTACTCACAAGAACCACTTCCTTGTCTGACCTCAGCATTCAGAAGCCATTCTCCTGCCTAGGGCTGTTTGGGATTCATAGAAAAGGAAACTGCAGCCGTAAATTGCTTGATTCATTGGGTGTGCTCAAAACATGAGCGGAGCGCACCGAGACCTGCAGTCGCAGCCACCTTCATTTTAAAGACAGCGGGAAGAGGCAAGCTACACAGTAACTCGGAGGTTATAGTACTTGCTGAAGTAGAAGAGTTGGCTTGTGGACCTTCTAGGATGACAAAGCCCGGGCCCACAGCTCTTACTTCACAGGAGGAAGCCTAACCATCAAGTCATAGGACACTCTGAGTAAGGAGTACACTGTCCCTCCTTGTTGAAATCAGGACGCTCTGGAACTTGAAATTCAGATCCATGAGTCCAGAGAGACAGCGATGAGGAGACCTACAGCTGGTAACTCAGCAGTGAGGGAGCTCTGCTTCTGAAGCAGGTCTTAGCTTTCAGGTGTTCAGTATCAAAACACTCAAGCTTTTTTTGTCTTTTGACCCTTTTACCTCATGAAAGAGTGAATCTTCCAGTAGTGCTGCTTCTTTGTAACAGAGACCAAAATGTGCACTGAGTGGAAATTGATTGAAGTGAAAAGCCATTGCAAAGCTTTAAATGAAACATAGTTATAAATTATCCTTTACCCCAAAAAAGTTTTCTTTCCATCTCCCCCCACAAAAAGATTTACACTTCCCTTTACTTTTGTTGGGGGTATTTACAGAAGTCTTAGCAACAGCTGCAGACCACCTATGTGATTTTCCTGCACTGGGTAATTTAAAAGTAGCCACAGATCTAAGTCATCATGAAGTGTCTAAGAATATAAACATAAAAAATTCATGGATGCATTGTTCACTTACCATACAATATAGCCAAGTATTCCTCCCTGTTATTGCCATCTTATTATTGGGAAAATACCCAATCCTGCTCATTCTTAGAACTCAGCAGGTTCTTTGAAGCCAAAAGAGTGTTTCAGTGAGAGATGAGCTGGCGAATTCACTTTTAAGTTTTCGTTAACTAACTTCATGTGACCTTGGCAACAAAATACCTGTTAAATAATTTCATATGACTGTGATGATCAAGGCAGAACCAAGATTTGCAGACAGTGAGCTGGTAGAAATTGCTGGACCTAAGGTTGAAACAAAGACGCCCGTTCTTCTAGGGGGAAAAAAAGGGATACTACTTGGCCATCCTTCTGGTTTTGCAATAAACTTTTCCATTTGTGCTGTGCTGTTTGCGTCTTCTGCACTGGTGATGAGTTAAATTCAACAGACAACAACAACAACATTCTGAACATATCAAACAATATTTTATTTTGGTTTAAGTCTACTGAAGTAGATAGTATTAAAGGTGAATGGATGGAAATGAGTGTAATACACTGAAGAATCAACTCCTTTGAAAGAAGTGAAGAAACAGAAATTGCCATTAGAAGTACTTTAGTAGCAGGCTGGAAGGAGCATTACAGAGACACACAGAACAAGTGAAGAGCTCATTAGAGACTGACTGCAGTGAGCCAAGCAGATAGGCTGGTTGGGTATTTCCAGCTCCAGCTCCTGAACTTTAGTCATGCAGGATACTAGAAGAGTGAATTTTCTGAAGTTGTGTCTATTTTGCTAAAGGATCAGCAAGCTGAGACAAATTAACAGATCTTAGTAGGCAGAAAGTCCACAAGCAAATGCCCGTTACATCCACTCAACCAATGAGCCACTTGATACAGACAGCCTTTAGAAAGAAGTGACACCACTTCTGCTATACAGCTTCGACCAGAACAATTATTGCTACTTAATTTGACTTTGCCTCAGTAGTTTCTCGTTGGGTCTTATGTTCACAGCCACCCACACATTGCTCCTTCCAACAAGACAGTAACAACAGAGAAGTTCTTTCTAGTCTTGGGTCTGTTTCAAAGACTGGAGTAGCGAGGAACTGATCTGCATTGCCTAGACAGAATTTGGCTTGGGGTCTTGGCAATGAAAAGTATCCTAAACCCACAGTACAGGTTTGGGTGATCTAGAAGTAAAAAATATGCATTTTGGCATCTAGTTTATTCACTTTTCTGGTCATTCAGGAAAGGGTATAGATTAGAATCACCAACTTGTTCCTCAGTTCCTCTTAAGAGAAGCTGTTGTTTCTCAGCTTATGTAAAAAGTAAGCTTTCAGGCTAGAACTGATATGTCTTGTTTGAGTTTCACCCTGTTACATTTCTCAGGGCTAAGCTAGGGACTTGCAGGGAGTCCAGCAATAGCTCTTCTTCAGCAGTGAGACTAAGAGAAGCTTTGGCACTGAAACATCCATCAAAACAGAATACACTGATGACAAACATAAAGGGATCCATTATCTGCTTTCCTGTATATATTACAGACCTCGGACCTCCCTGGTTTTCAAGATCAGAGAGACTAAAATATGTGGCAGGATATGAGGCCGTAAGTACTACTCAGATTCTCCATGTAGCGCTGAAGTAGGGCTGAGGCAGTACCGAATTTTATGCCAGCTTCCTGGGCAGGTGTGCTTTTCACCCTGGCTAAAGGACATAACATTTGCTTAACTCCTGACAGTTGTGGAATGCATTGCTAACCTCACCACAGCCTGCCACAAATGCGAACAGCAACCTACGGCAGCATGACAAACCTTCCTCCGTGTCTAGCTTAGAGCCTTCTTCTCCTTCCAGCCACATGCAGCCTGGCAATCATTCAGTCCCTTACTGTCCCTCACCTGCTTTTTGTGAAAACAATATAATTTCCATTACTGGCATCCAAACCCCAATGTTATAAATATAAAAATCAGACGGCTATTCCCTCTTTCTTTATGGGATTTTCCAAGATTGTCTTGGATATATTTAGTATTCATGTGTAATGAGTCAGAGTGTCCACCTGTGGTCTCCATAAACCGATTTTGTAAATAGCATTGACTGATGTGAGTCAAAAAAAAAAAAAAAAAAAGGCCAGTTTCTGTTTTCCAGTTTTAGTCTGAATTCAAACACTGTTTGCAGTTCCAAGAACTCTGTGGGTTTCATGCTCTGGGTCAGTGGGTGGGGAATACTGGAAAAGGCACACTCCATCCTGTCGCCTTGTTCCGGTGGGCTGTAGGTCTGCAGAAAGATGACTTTATTTTATAGCACAGCAAACCACCTTTTCATTTAGAAACTGTTTAAAATGCAACCTGTAGATGAGGCCCCGGCATACGTACTTTCCTGTGTCCATTCCTCACTTGGAGGTTGTTATTGAAAAACACTGAATTTTGATCCAGCGCAAATGAATACACAAAATGAGCTGTGGTCTGTTTTTTACAGGTTTCAAAAACCATGGAAGGATGTAAGTCTCACTGACTTTTCAGTAACACTTTGAAGAATATGGGAGAACAATTTGACTTCATTGTTATGTTATCTAAGTTCAATTTAGTCTCATGCTAATGGAGGTGGCCATACTGTGAAGTGACAGATGAACTGCTAAGTTTGGACCGGAGTCATCTGTGTGTGGTGTGAAGCCCTTCAGGTCTTCAATACTTGTCCTCAGTCTTTGGACAGCTGAACTGTGGGTCTGAAATGCTCCTGTGATAATTGAGAGGGAACTTCCAGGCCTTTTTGGTGCAAGGGAGAAGTTTTGGACAGACAGTAGAAGACAAGCAGCAAAGAAGAGGAGCCAGCTTATGTCCTGTTAATAACTGAAGAGTTGTGTTAACTGAAGCTTAGATTAACCCCTCTGGCAGATCGATATGTTAAGTTAAAAGCACCATCTTGCATAATGTAGGGATATAATACAGATTCAGTTTAAAGTCAAACGTAAAAGGAAAACTGAAATCAGCTCTGCAATGTGGGCAAGACCCATCTCCAGAAAAAATATACCTGAAATGGGATTTTAAAATTTGCCATTTTAAAATTTGCCATTTATTAAGCCATTCCTAAGGCTTTTCTTAAGTTCTTGCCTTAAGATCTAGTTTCCTCTGCATCCTTTGTAAACTTTGCACAAAATGAGCAACTAGACAGCTGTCCTCTAGTTGCCAAAGGACAGTATAAAACCAGTTCAGATTAAGGTATTGAAAGGACACGTATAAGTGCACAGGTACATGCATTAGAAGGCCGTAAATGTTCAAAAATAACCAAGGAAATAAAGTGAGAGGCTTTATGTTTGCTGAGTGCTTCAATAGTCTGTTGACTTTAGTGGAAGTTCTGGCAAAATCTAAAGGCAGGCTGGCCCCTTACTAAAGAGAACTGAATGAAATAATCGCTGATTATGGCAATCTCAGCTGTGTTTCTTTTAGGTTTTATATGAAATGTGCTGTATTTGGGGCTTAGAAAGAGACCCCTAACTCACAGCATGTGTATCAAAAGGTCCATTAAGACTCACAGAGCTTTTGAACCTGCTCTGAGTTGCAACCTTAGTAACACTGCTTCATTTTCCTTCACCAAAATTTTATGAAATTTACAGTTAGCATGTTTTCATTATTACAGTCAGGAAATGTGATACCTTGAAGGATTTTTACATTAATGCTTTAGAAGTACTTGAGTCTGGAGCTCAAAGCAAACTTCAAGGCTTGCAAAACCACTTAGATTGGAATGTATAACACAATAAAAGGCAATAGTCTGCCAACTGAAACCACCAAGCACCACACAGATCGATTAGGACATGATTCTGCCAGGTGCCAATGTGTCTTGTGAGTTACTGTGTACTCTCAGCTCTTTGAAATCAACAGAACCAAGTCAAAAGACACTCAGTACTTACAGAGATCAGGTTTCTAACAAATCCGTAAAAGAGCGTTTTCTGCTATACACTTTGAATAGAAGAAGAAACTCTAAACACCCACTCTCAGACATCAAAATTAATAAAATTACCAAGGAACCAGCATTTCTCATATCATAATGAATGCAAAGCAAGCAGCTGAGCCAGACGATAACATGAAGCATGTTAATTTGGAATTACAGCAGCATTTGATAGCAAGGCAATGGCTAAAGTTCTATCAGCTTTTCCACTATAAGCCACCATAAAAATCTACTGAAAGCAGATATTTGGTGTGTGGTTTCTGAGCCTCAGAGTCATTCTAAAATTTGTGTTTGATTAAGTAGTTTCCACTGAAAAGAAATCAGTTATTATTATGGCATTCTAGATAAAAATTCAACTGAAGTTTAGGAGAATTAAGTTTATTTGTGCTTTTATTACCTGGCAAACTTTGGTCCTTAACATTAATTGCAATGCTTATTATTCTGTAACTGTGAGAAAGAGCTTCCTTATTTTAAAAATAACCTGCAAAGGAGTAGAGTAATTGCTCATTCGTTATGAGTATGTGCTAAGTGCTCCTGATGTAGATACAGGTGGCTGACAGTTTG
Organism: Scopus umbretta; assembly: GCA_013400535.1. Classification (NCBI taxonomy): domain Eukaryota; kingdom Metazoa; phylum Chordata; class Aves; order Pelecaniformes; family Scopidae; genus Scopus; species Scopus umbretta. The sequence continues at coordinate 46,898 of VZTL01076941.1, read as the reverse complement.
CTAGTAGTGTTAAAATATGCACTAGAAATAAAATATTATAACTGACTCAAGCCAAGTATGTTTTCTATGTGGGAATGGCATCTTCTGCCTATTGTACTTTGCGCTTTTTGGTGCCTGTGATGCTATGTAAAGATTATTTGTATTTACTGGCATAGGACAGATTTCCAGTGTTCCTCAGGCTAGCAGTATTCTTATTTGGATACAAACCCCAGTAGGTTGGGCACTTTCCAAATGGGAAAGGCAGTTCAGCTTTTGTTTCAGTGGCGTCACAAGCTAAAAAGGCATGACCCAGAAGCGGCAACTCAGAAATCACTGAAATCTAGCCAGGTCCCCTTGGGCATCAAAGCAAGCCAGTCACCCCTAGAAGCACAGCAGCTATTATAACAGTGCCAGCAACATGACATAGACCAAGGGGAAGGAAGTACAGAAGAAAGAACCATAGGCAATCAAAGCAACCAGAACTTTAATGTAATTGCACAGTTTGTAGTATAGCCAAAAGCCAGGATAGATGCTGCTATTCTTGTGACAAGTGTCATCCAAAATTTTACGGCATGGAGCGGTCAGGACTCAGAGCCTCAGTGCTGGGATTTACCTGCAGGAGAGCACCCCAGCAGGGCATGAGTGACTCAGGGTGAAGAATGTCATCTTCTGAATCACAATGCCACTTCCTGTCTCACTCTGTTTTTCCTTCCAGGATTCCCCTGGCTGCCTGATACTAGGTAGATTGTGAGATCTTTGGAAAGCTGAATATATCTAAGGTCTCAGACCAAGTCTGTGTCCAGTGCAATACAGTCAGCATTGCTGCCTTTGCCTCCACGTTGAAGCTGAACCATTTAATTTCCTCTGGTCCTCATAAAGGTAGGAATGGTAGGTCTAATTTTAAAATATGCCCTTGTTTTTGTTAAGTGTTGTCTAGCCTTCCAGTTCCATAGTCATTTAAGGAGCAGTCAGTGTTTCCATTACAAACTCCTCTTTCAGGGATTTATCATTGCAAGAAAAACATATTCTTATGGCAGAAACATACTCTCTGCACAAATTCCCTGGTGAAGGAAGGTGAGTTTAAGTGTCAAAAATTGCTATACCAGAGCAGGACACAAGGAAAAGGACTAAGGACTTGATTCTGAAAAGAATGTCAAATGCTTGGGTTTAAGTATTCAGTATATAATAAGGAATTTCATTGAGTTCCAGGGCTTCGTTTACATTTTTAATAAGCAAGCACAGGGACCAGAATAATTAATAGTTGTTAAAAACAATTAATAAACAAAATAAACAAATAAACAGACACCATACATACGCCTAGCATTCATGCATGTAAGAGCCACATCTGCCCATAGAAGAAAGGATGAAGATGACAATCCTAATAAGGAAAATAGTGCCATCTCACTTGTGTAATGACTTTCAGGTGTGCTTTGTACCCTCAGCTCTTGTTCAGTTTAACTATAAGAAACTCAAGCTGTTAAGAAAGAGGATTGTCTCCTACCCTCTGAAAGAGATAGGGTTGATAATCCAGTAAGTCTTACATATCTTCCTTCTACCTGCTCATAATATCTGTCTTNGGCGTGGGGTCCTCCCTCGGCTGCAGGTGGGTATCTGCTCCACTGTTAACTTCCACAGGCTGCAGGGGAACAGCCTGCCCCATCATGGTCCTCTCCATGGGCTGCAGGGGCATCTCTGCTCCGGTGCCTGGAGCACCTCCTCCCCCTCCTTCACTGACCTTGGTGTCTGCATAGTTGTTCCTCTCACATATTCGCACTCCTTTCTCCGGCTGCGGTTGCACCGTTTTGAGTTCTTCTCCCCTTCTTAAATACATTATCACAGAGGCACTACTGCTGTTGCTGCCGGGCTCAGCCTTGGCCAGCGGTGGGTCCGTCTTGGAGCCGGCTGGCATTGGCTCTATTGGACACATAGGGGGAAGCTTCTAGCAGCTTCTCACAGAAGCCACCCCTGTAGTCCCCCTGCCATGCAAACCCAATACAATACAATAGGAAAAATCAATATATATTACAGTTATTGGAAGAATACTAATGTGTGACAGAGAGAAACTAATGACATTTCTGAAAATAACCAATTCCTCTAAAGAGGCTAGAACTCTAATCCAGCATTTCAGCAGTAGAAAGTATTCCTTCTCTCATTAACACGCTCATAAAATGGTATCTCTTTTGTCAAAAGTATTTCCCTACACAAATCTAACAGAACTGCATCTGCATGATCCTGTGATGTGGATAGAGGCAGACTTAGAATAAAGCCTGAAACAATTGTCTTCTGATACACAGAGCTGCGTACTAGTACAAATTTTCCTGTGTAGATAGTATGTTAAAGCAAGAGTTTATCCTCTTTACTTATTAGGAGGATAGTTGCAATCCTAATTATATATCTAATGGATATAATAAAATATTGATTTTGTCTACTGTAGCTACAAAAATTGCATAAGAGATACTACAAAAATTTAAGCATAACGGATGTACAATATTACTTCAAGATGAAAGTAAGATACAAAACAGATAGTGAAAAAATATTTCCTGAATTTTAACATCATAACAGCAGACGATGCAAGAAGTAGAGATCAAGAGAAATTGATAGAAAAGCAGAGAAGCCAATGAAGAGAGATCCATAGACATTTTGAACATATTTGTAGAGTTTATGCCTCTGAAATAAATTCTCTACTGCAGTTACCACAAACCCACATCAAATATTCAAAGAAACTGCCATACCCAACAGATTTAGTGAGCTGTAGGCCAAAAGCATGTGCCTGTGGAAATCAAAGAAAAAGGTTTTTGAGAGCAAGGGTACCAACAGTTTATCACCTCATCTCCTATTGAATTGAGCTGTAAGTACTGATAAACAATACCAATCACATCTAAAACAAAAATCCCACTTTCAACAGCATACATTGAACCACATTTTGACAATGATTTTCTTTTTTCTGCACAGTCCACCTTATCTATAGAAATATCAGAGTAAAAAACATCCCTAGCCTATTAAAATACTACAGCACACTTTAATTACTCATTCAGGTTGTTTTAATATTTACTTCCTGAGTGAAATGAGGTGAAGTGACTGCAGAGAGACCTGCTCCTTTCAGCCCTCCTCATAACGCTGCATATTAGCTCTCATGCTTCAATCTCTTTCCATGAATTATTTTTAAAAGTGCTCATTTTTAGTGTAAAATCACTATATAATGTGGCAAAACTGTTACATAATATGGCATGCTGAAACTTACCTTTTTTTTGTTTTTTTCTTTTTCCCCCAAGAGACATGATCCAGTTCTTCATATACTGGAATTGCAGCCTTCTGGGAAAAGTACAGAGTTTTCTCCAATTCAGCTCCTGACCAAACTGCTCTACAAGTTCAATTTTAGCAGGCTTTGATCAAACTTACGGAGACCTTACTGAAACAATCTTTTTCATATGTTTGGCCTGCAAGGTTTGAATTACCACAAAAGTTATTCATGGTAGTTACTGGCAAATAATTATGAATAAACTTACAAAAGACCCATAGTATTTAAAAAAGAAAGAAAAGAATATGTTGCAAGTGACAGAGGTAGCTCCACAGGTCCAACCACTGGGGAGAGGGTATGAAGAAGCTGGCCGAGCACAGAGACTGTGGTGCTGTGTTTTAACTGTATCAGTATTGACTCATATTTTTTGTTTAACATACAAGATTGAGAGGCTGAAGAGTATTAAATTGAAAATAAATTTATCTGAATCTGCCTTTGTTTCCTATTGGACTTCTAGTTCACCGGACAGTCATAGCATCATAGAATCACAGAATTATTAAGGTTGGAAAAGACCTCTGAGATCATCTAGTCCAACCATCAACCCAAAACACCACGTCTACTAAACCATGTCCTGGAGTGTCACATCCACATGTTTTTTGAACACCTCCAGGAATGGGGACTCTACCACCTCCCTGGGCAGCCTCTTCCAATGCTTCACCACTCTTTCTGGAAAGATATTTTTCCTAATATCCAATCTAAACCTCCCCTGGTGCAACTTGAGGCCATTACCCGTTGTCCTATCGCTGGTTACTTGGGCAAAGAGACCAACACCCTCCTCACTACACCCTCCTTTCAGGTAGTTGTAAAGAGCCATAAGGTCTCCCCTCAGCCTCTTCTTCTCCAGACTAAACAACACCAGTTCCCTCAGCTGCTCCTCATAGGACTTGTTCTCCAGACCCTTCACCAGCTTCATTGCTCTTCTCTGGACACGCTCCAGCACCTCAATGTCCTTCTTGTAGTGAAGGGCCCAAAAGTGAGCACAGTTCCTTTGTGGAAAAGGAAAATAAATTAGGGCTGAAAACTTTGTAATATATTGTTATTATTAGATTAATCTGGCAGTAGACATCCACATGAAGGAAAATTCATAGGAAAGGGACAATCTGCCATAAAACCTTACTTCGTAAATAAGCAAAACGTTGAATGTCTGGATCTGCTGTGTTATGCAGTAGGTCAGTGATAAAACCAAATCCAGGCTGTTGGTTTGCCAAGCCTCAGCTCAGCAGCCTGGTGTAAGACCCAAAATAAAAAAAAGTGTCTATGATATTTGGTCTTCTTTTTGGTTGAAGTTGTTTTTTAAAACTTCATCATAATTTTTTTGGGAGGCTGGAGGGGTTACATTCCTATTGATTTTAAAATATCAGCCAGTTTTCTTACAGTTCTGCTCTACTGTTAAGTACAAAGACTGAACTTCTGCTTACAGCCCACACATTATTTGCATTTTTCTTTCCTGTGCCTTGGAGTTTATACCAGCCTTTGATTTAGATACTTGAAAAGTAACAGGTACATATGAATGGGTGAACTGATCCATTAAGTGCAGTAACGCTATATTGGTAGCCACAGTCCATTCACATCACTGATCCTTTCAGATTACTGGATTCAATGGGAGTTTTTCTACACCGTTTATTACTTACCAAAGAAAGAGCATTAGGAGATTGCAACATTGGCAAAATCAAACTCTTAAAAGTGAGGAAGTAACACATTGGCATTTGCCCAGATAGCCTTAATTTTGACACTTTGTGTTCAAGCTAGGAATGAAATGGAGAAGGGCAGGCATGCAAAGTTGCGGAATGAAGGATACTTGGGAAACCCCAGGTTTGATACTTCCTAATTTCAAAGTGTTGATTTTGAAACCAGGCCGATCTTCATATGAATCAGGGCCCTAGGGAACAAAGAGTCCATGACGAAGGCAACTGAAGATCGTTGCAGAACATACAAATATGAGGCTAAATTTGGGTTCACCAGACAGACAAATATCTGGTGTGTTCCAACTTCAGAGGACTTGATTTTCCACCTAAAAAAAAAGAAGTGTGAGTTTCAAGTGTGCATTGCTGATTTATTTTTTAAAGAAAGTCTACTCTGTTCACATGCAGCCACCTCTTCATCATCAGTGGGACATCAGTGCTGACTGCTTATGGTAGCTACACAGAAGCCAGCTGCTGGAGAAACCAGATGAACACTCTCAGCTACCAGCCACACACACCTTATTGCCAGTGGAGAGAACTGGTAGAAGAGGGGGTGGAGAGGGCTCCTAGAGCGGGGCAAAGGAGGCAGCCTCTCCCAGCCTCCTTTACCCGGAGAGCAGCTCCAGCATCCCTGTTACCTCTCCTGCTGTGCTGGCTGCAGTGAAGCTATAGGCAGACCAGTGTCGGCTTGCAGTGATGGCAAGCTGCCACAACTTCCCTGAGCTCTCATAGGGAGAGGTGGGAAACATCTCTGGAAAAGCCATTTTGTGCGACAAAAGAAATGTATTTTTTTCTACACTAAGAGCTCCCTCCTTTTCGTCCTGACACATATGTATGTGTACACTCCTCACACAGCCTTATTTCAAAGCCCTGTTGGAAGCACCAAAGATGTTAAAACTTCTCAGGATGAAGTAACAAGAACCTTTTATGCTGAAATGGGCCAGGGCTCCCAGGTGTGCAGGTAGGCCAGCTGCCACCCTATGACTAAAGCAATGTAAGATACAGCCTACCACAGTGCATCAGGCTGGAGAAAAATTTCCTTCTTTCTGGCAGTGCATGCCCACATACGGGGTGCGCATTGCTGGTCCAGATTATCACATTAAAAGTGCTACTACTGACTTCAGGATGAGAGGAACCCTCAGCAGGTTTCTCACTTGGTCTTCCTGAATAAATCAGAATTTTAAATGTGCAAAGCAAATGCTGAGTGTCTGTCACAGCTATTACAGGAAGAAAAAAAGAATAATGTCAAGTAATAGCACATTTCTCTCTCAGGAAGCTTTGATGTCAGGAAACAAAATACCCAAATACAACTATTTTTCTAACTTGTTCATCTTTGGGGGTTGCCTGCCAGAGGCAGGTCTTTTTTGCTTCCCAGACCACCACAAAGTTGAGACACAGAGAACAAATGATCATCCACATGACTCTTCTGTGAAAGTTCTGGATTTTCCAAATGGCCATTTACAGTTACATGTTTATTCATTTTTCCAGTCAGTGAGCATTATAAAAATAAAGGACAGAAAACCAGAGGTTATGCTAATAGTTCCCAACTGGATATCAAGCACATGCAGTTTCAGTCTCTGATGCAGACGATTTTCTCAGGAAGCTAAGGGAAGACACAGCTCAGCTTTGTGAAGTTGTGTGGAAGATTGTTATTTGTAAAATTTGTTTCTATTAAGCTGTATCAACAATTGATTTTTACATGATTCTTTGAATTATTGGTAACGTTCCTCACATTCTCCAACAGACACCAACTGTAATAGTTGTAAGTCAGGTAGTGAGAAATTTTCCTTCAGAGCTGAAAAGCCCTTAGGTGAGCAAATATATCTATGACTTTAAAAAATTCTTTCAGTTGAAGAAACAGTACAAAATTTCTAATCTTCTGACACTCAGACAGACTCTGTAGTTGAGATCTGGCATTTAGACTGTTTTTCTTTTTTATTAGATTTTCTGTTTTAAGAAAAAAACAAGTAAAATTAGTAAAATTCTGTCTACTTGACTAAGTACTGAGAATGAGGGCCCATTTTACTGCTCGCCAGCATGATTCACTGAATAATCCAATACGTAGCCTTGCTCCAGCAGTGGTGGAATAAATTATACCTTGCTTCCTCATTGGGATGTTGACAACAGATAAGCTGTTCACGAACATTAAATGTAACAACTCTTCTTTGTGATTTCTCCTTTTTGCAAACCTCAGAAACTTCTGAACCAAACTTAATGCAGATTGATGAGCTGTGCCAAAATGAAAGCACTCATGGACACAGAATTGTATTGTTGGGCAAAAGCACAGAATTGTCCTCAGTAGAAACCTTTCTGCATAAGTCTCACTGTCTTCATCATATTATTTGTCATGTGAATTCACCCTGTATTTTTTCTGCTTTCCAAGTGAAAAACACTCGCTTGGAATGGAAGGACCTTTGATATGCCCATCCTTATGTTCTTCTACATATACCTGTTCCCATTGTGAGCTTATGTCATTCTGTTGAAGTGAACCTGGTGAAGAGGTAGACTGGGCTTTTCATATTTAAACACTTGATTTTCCATGCTATGTAATTCACAAAGGATTTGGTACAAAACTTAGGGAAGTAAATGTGAGTTTTTCTATTTCTCCATCACAGATCTTTAACTCTTCATTGCCTTTCTGAATGTTCACCTGCAAAACTGCTTCCCTGGAGTCATGCTTTTTCATTCACTTGCATTCAAAGACCCACTGGAGAAACTCATTCCAGTTCTGTAGCTTCCTTATATTTTTCTCTTTACCTTATTTCCTCCTTTCCACAGAAAGGTAGTTTGGGATATTCTCTGTTGCTCCCATCTCTTTCCCAATTGCTTCATGCATCCTTCCCAAACTCTTGTCACATGCCTCTCTGGTATAACAAGGTGGGACTCAAAATGCTACCTGGCTTTCTTATTGTCATTCATGGTGGAATTTCTTTGCCCCACATATAGGTACAAAGTCAAATGCTTTGCGGAAATCTATTAGAATCAACTGCCCAGAGTTGTGAGATACTGCAGCCAAAGGAAAAATACAGGCACAACTCCTTCTGGTCCTGAACTGTTCTTAGGAACAACTGCATAAGCAATATTGTGGCATTGTGCCTGAACTCCTTAGTTTTGCCAGGCCCAAACTGACTCACACAGGATCATCTTAGCACTCTCTGTAACCACTGCACTCATTGATCTGCAAACCAAATTGTCTTCCCATGCATAATGGAGAGATGAGTCTTTGCTTTATCAAGAAAATTGGCTGTCTCATCTAAAAAGTTATTCAGGCAAAATGTTGAGGTTTTGTTGCAGATATCTGAACTCATTTTTTTCTCAAGAGGGACATTAAGGAGCATCAAATGAGAACAATCAAGGTCACTAAGGACAGCCAGACAACATCTCAGCCACCTCCCTACATGAAAGACAATGGTAAGACTAAAGTCTCCAACTTAAACAGCTGTGGAGCTTGTCAAGAACACTATATTCTGCAACAACCTAAACCAGGGGGACCTCAGGACTGTTATCTAATGGAAAGCAAACCAAGAAACATGTATTGCTGTGTGCCAAAAAAATCTCACTAGTAAGGAGTGTAACACTTCAGGATGAAAGATACTCTCTAACTGTGATAGACCGTGTTATAAATCAGCTTTTAGGATATAGGATGTAGAACTACTTGGCATTTAGGCCTAAAAATGATAGAAAATTACACATTTTTCAAATGCAAAGGTTTATTTAAACAGGCACATATATTAAATATACTTTACTAAATATGCATTGCAGAAGATTCAGCAGGTTACAAGACAAGGACAACTAGACACTGGAACAGGGTAGTTGTGTTTTCACTCACTTGAAGTAGTTAAATAGAGATGATACATCTTCCCATCACCACCAGCAGCTGTGAGCAGGAATTGTTCAGTGAAATTCCAAGGCCTGTGTTATGTAGGAGGCCAGCCAGGATCATCGTAATGATCCTTTCTGGTTTTAAAAGCTCTGAATACTATATGTAATCCCTGTAATTAATCTAGCTCCATAGGCTCCTGTTTACGAGTCAGTTATTTTGGCTGTCTGTATCAGGAGAAATAACTAGTTGCAGCCAGTCAGGGTTTATTAAAAGTAGGGAATTACTATTTGGAGTGAAGTCTGCTTCTAAAAAGCCTGCTGTATAAGCCTATGCTCTTTGGAAACACCGAAGTTGATCTCTATGACACATCGTATTTGCCGAAAGTTTACGGTAGATTGACTCATGCAGTTTTATGTTGTGCTCTGTTTAAAATACTATTTTTTTTTGATTGAGTGGTAGCTGTTTCAGTGGTTACCTTTTGGTTTGATGGTTTGTTTTTATAGGGCAGAGAAAGTTTACCCAAATTACGAGCAGTTGCCAGTACTGCCTGAAGAAAAATGTCATCCTGACATTGATTTCTTTGGGGAATGAATCATGCAGCTATATAACTTTTAGCAGTGCTGTCTGTCTAGATTTGTGATCTTTTTTCTTTCTTTTAGTACAAACTTTGTCACTTGAAACAATGTGTGATGTCTCGTCTTAAGCATATTTATAGTTTTCCCTCAGTTTACTAACAGTTCTGTGTGTCACTCGTGTCTGGCATATGCATCATCAGTAGTTCCATTTCAGTATAGAAACCCGTAATTTCACTTTATATTTTGTCCATATGCATCATTTTTGTGGCTATGTTTTATCCACGATGGGGCATTACAAGGAGGCCTTCTTAATGATAGAAAACATGTGTCCCAAATATAGCACAGTATGTATAATTGTAGACAGGAGTTTAGGGGTATTTTTGGTTTCAACAATTAATGACTGCCTGCATGGAAGTTTTAATGCATTGCATCACATAAAAAAACCACCAACAGAAAACCAATGGCACATTCCTTCAGAGAGTTCCCTTGAGCTCAGCTAATCCAAAGAAAATCAAAACGGTCAAATCTTTAAATCAGCACAAACAGAAAACATAAGTAATGAATACAGCTTTATGGATTTCTTCAGGCCAGATCCTGCTCACTTGAAATGTTCTACTTAGGAGGAAAGAGCTGAGGAATCCCAGGAACAGCAAAATCAAAGCAGCAGATGTTTCTAGTCTGGTTCTAATCCCATATAATTAGAATAACAGATAAAATATAACTTCTCATTTTCTCATCCCTGCTTTCTTTTTGAGATCACTCAATTCCTTTGTTTCCTTGCTCTATTACTGTGTGTCCTTGTTACTTACTAAGTGCTGGTTGATGCAAATCTTTGGGGGTATAAAGCCATCATGCCTTTGCCATGATGTTTAGGGGCTCTAGTCAATAAATCTCAGCTCTTGCCCATGGTCTCCTTGAAAAAGGGCAGCTCAGCATTCAGTTTGTGCCTCCATCGCCCTCCCCACCACAGCTTGGAGAGACACTCACTGAAGATGTGCCTGTCTGGATAGCATAGCATGACGATGGGTACAGTCATCACATCTGAGCGAGTCAGCACTGAGGACACACTGGCATCCACACACAGGGAAAGACTCGCACTTACTGACTCATTCCCTGCCACGGAACCTCCTTAAAGAAAAACACATGCTGTCTGTGAATCTCTTCCTAGTGCTAACAGGCAGTAATTCATTTCCAGATCAATTAAGTCTAGAAATTTAAAAAAGAAAAGTTGTCATTGAAACGAGGCCAGTTCCAGCTGGGCAACTGGCATAGGCAGCATCGAGCAGGATGCCAGTCTAAATCCACTTCCAGTGCTCATCTGTAGCCTTGTGAAATTGGCTTCCCACCCCTGTGAGCAGGCACTGTGCCATCCTACTGCATGGGTACCAGGGTGGGCAGCCAAGTGATCATGCGCACGCATGTACTGTGGGCAAGAAGGGCACGAATCCAAGCCCAGGAACGTGGATGCAACAGCAAGGCTAGAGCCTCTGCACAGATTCAACAATTAATGGACCATGTCAACAGCATGAAGCTGGAATCACCTCCGAGATCAGCCAAACAGACTCCACCACTGTGTGAAGTCATTTTTGTCACCAAGGGATAAGGACATGTATTGCACAAGAAAAGAAGAGGGAGAAGAGGGAGGAGCAATTGGAGATTTCCTAATGATGGGTTGGGCATTTAAGCTCTGCCTGCCCTTTGCATTGTCCTTATTCTTTTGATTAGGTCATTGGTCTTTGCCAAGAAAACATCTGACCTGTGATTCAGCACTGTGGATGCTTTGCATGGCAAATCTCTTCTGTACTATAAAGCCAAGGGCCAGTTAATATTAGAGGTAATCTCTTACCATTAACCCAGCTCCTTACAAGTTCAGGTTTATTCTTAACTGCTTCTGGCTGGTTATGGCCCAAGGGGTAAGACCTCTCCACCACAATGTAGGACAAAAACCTGTCAGGATCTACTGTTTCCTCGTAGCACATGCTGGTCTGACCTAACTGCAAGCACCTATCGGATTGTGGCAAGTTCCTGTCCCTTAAACTGAAAATGACTGTGAATCCCATAATAAAGTTGGAATCTCCAAAACCCTTGGAGAAATCAGAATGCTACATAATGTTTTATTGACAGTGTTAGTCATAGTCCAGCGCTGTCCTTGGAACTGATTTAATGTTACTTCTAAACTCATAAATTCTTTTGAACACTGCCATAAAAGCCCACACAATAAACAAAACCATGTAGCAGTTTTTGGTGATGAGAAATACTGTGCTGATTTATGAGCCTTTCTTCTATATCTACACTTACATTGCTGCAGCCAGAGAGCAGGTGGATTAAAAAGCAGATGTCACTTCCTATGTGGGGATGACACAAACAAAAACTTTTGTTTGGGAAAGTTTGGGGGAATCCTGCCTTGGGAAAAAATGCTGAAAACTCAGTGGTTCCCAACAGATCCCATCAATGGCAAAATAATTACTATTCAGAAACCTTTTTATAAGCCCTGTAGCTCATTTTTTTTTCCTTGTCAGGGGTGGCTCAGCAGTGGTTCCAAGTGATGTGATTTACTCCAAATCATAGAAATCACAGCAGCCCTTTTATCCAGTCTGTGTTAGTCCTGTACTTTGTATGTTAAACTACTGTTAAACTAAAATCCAGCCATAATGGCACCACATTGTATACCTAAGCAAGTATCCACAATTCAGAGACATGAGTATGAAGTGGGGACTGGAATCTAGCCTTCCAGTTTCCAAAGCACAGGTCAGAAGCTCCAGAGGTACTGGCAGTAATCAGAATTGAGCAGAAAAATATCTTCTTTTTTTACCATTCTTCATTATACAAAACTTGAAGTTGTAAAAAGTCAAATTCCTCAGCAGGTTAAAAAAAACAAACCAAACAGCTTTCTGAGTATGGACTGAGTGAAGGGTTTTTTTCCTTTGGTTTTGTTAGGCTGTCAAGCAGAAAATACGCCACTACCATCACACTACCTCCCCTTCGCTAGCAAACAGTCTGGCAGACAATAACTAGGAAGGTAGGAGAATGAGGTTCAAAACTTTCTTTTTCTTGCCAGAAAGACACCCACGCAGACACGAAACCAACGTTACAATGCACGTTACACAACACTATGTGTCCCCAAACACCAAGGAAGCAAACACCAAGGAAGCAACTCAGGAGGTAAGACAGAGTTCACTGAGCAGGGCAGATGTCTTGAGACACATTTGGTTGCAGGGTTCAGGCAGTGACCAAGGCCAGGAGCTCTAAGAGCAGCAAGTCAGTGCTGTCGAAGCAGTTAGCAGCCACTGTCACCACTGATGGTGTTCAAGATAGGGAGGAAAAAAAAAGTCTGGAATGCCTGATTTAGACTATGCATATTTGATCACATACCTATGGACTAGGAGGGAGGTCTTCAAGCTTTCTCCAGTTTCCTGTGGATCCTTCCTTGTTCATTGTGTTTACCTCTCTCTCATTTTTCCTTGCACCTTTGTCTTCCCTTTTTGCTAGATGAGCTCAAGCTCATAAATCTTCCAGTGCAGGTAGCTGCCTCCTGGTTTGCTGGGGTTTCTTTTGCAAAGTGCTGAGGAAATGTTGTAAGTTGTTTGGCTTTGGCTCTGTTTGGAAAGTGTGCAGCAGAGTTTGAACTGAAAAAGAAGAAAAGAAAAGAAACTAAATAATTAAAAATCTATATAATCTATAAATACGTGTGTTCAACAAGAAGGTCAAATGGGTAATGCAAGGCTGAATGTTAGGACCAGGAGAGTAAGATCCTGTAGGACTGACAGAGTTTGTGCTTTGAAGTTTTGTCATTGCTCTGCACAATAAACAGGTTTCATATAAAATCCACGGGTCAGCACATCACCTAGGTACCACTTACTCATTCGCATGTTTTATCCTGGGCACAAGCTTAGCGTCTGCCATCTCTTGTGACTATGCCTTCTACCCATCACATGGCTTTCTCCGGAGCACCCCGCACAGTTCACCATTTCACGGAAGGGCTGTGAGTGTTGGCAAGCAAAGCTCAGCTTTGCACTAATGCAAGGCTTTGTACAAGGCTCTGTCAGTCTGTACTTCAAGGTCAGTGATTTTTCCGTTCTCTTAAAAACGTTAGAGAGCGCAGGATCAACCTTTTTGGTTTGTTGTGGTGGGGAGTATAACTGTTCTCTTGGGGCAACTTGTGCACAACTTTGCCACTAATCCCTACTATAAACTTAGAAAGCGAACTCAAAGATGTGCAGCCACTTCTATTTCAGTTCACAGCAGTGTGTTTAGGTCTGTTTCTAAATAAAAATACTTTCATTAGCCATGTATTCCTCTGTTTAATTGCTCACATGATTTTTTTTTTTTTTTTTTTTTTTTTTT